>VKOC01035254.1:0-11280 GCA_009364415.1 Spea multiplicata | reverse complement strand
GCAGAGGAGAGAGAGGGGCGCCAAGCGGGTAAGCGAAAACCACTCGACGCCCCTCTCTCGCCTCCGCTTAAAAAAAAAAGCGCTTGGGGCAATTGCCCCACTCGGCTCCATTGTAGGGCCCGGCCCTGCTCTTACTGTATAGAAAGAAGACAGACTCATACATTAAAAAAAAAACATCTTGGGGAGGCAATTGCCCTGTTGCCTTCCCTGGATCTTCCAATGCTAGGAGCATTTGGACTCTTATAATGCAACCAGTTGATTACCAATCGGAATGCTAATTTTCTTTGCTTTTTTTCACCAAACTTTTTTTGGATTGTTTGCATAGATTACATGTAACCGCAGAGAAACCCACCCAAATATATTCAACTGTATCTCCAGATTACAGAAATACTCCATATTAATTTACTTTATTATTAGATATTTTTATCTACAGAGCCCAGTCCACTATCTGACACCCTCATTTGATTGCGCAACAGCACACAGAATGTAAAGGATATACTATACAAACTTGGTTTAGATAAAAAGGAACATTTTCACAAATGTGCAGCCATGTGATCTCACTCACTATAGATCAGCTGGCAACCTGTTGGCACACTTTTTTGTAACTTTTATTTTATGTTTTTCCTTTTTTTATTACTAGTGTTTTTTATTTTTCTGAGGCTGCTGAAGCCAAAATCGATGGGAATTGAAGTATGTGGAGGGGATGTGTTGCTGCTGTGCATTAGCAGTATCTTCACAAGCTGTAAAAGCTGCATATTAAACTACATATTAAGTAAGCACTCGTTTTCGTGAGGCAGCAGACTGTCCTTTAAGTAACACAATTCAGTGTGCTTATAGTCTTATCCACCAGAGGGCAGCATCCCACGGTGTTGTGTTTAATAGTGAGCACAGCACTGGCAATGATTGACAAAATCCAGTCTTACGTACGAAAATATTACACGGTTCGCCGCGCTGCCCACAGTAAAGATGGCTGCCTGCGCACTTCACTCTTCAGACATGTCAAACTCGGTCGCCCCTTCAGTCTTGGTAGTGGGCGTGCATTGGCAGGAAGTCACGTGACCTCGAGTGTCACGGGGAAGGGAGGAGGGTCGGGTATAGTGTTCCCTCGGTCGGTTTAACGGTGATGGCGACGTCTACGGAGGCTCTCTCCCCGGAATGGGAATTTGATCGTTTTGATGACGGCTCCCAGAGTAAGTAAGGGCATGTTCTGGGAGCTCTTAGAATGAAGCAGGGCGTGTCACTGGGACAGAAGGCTCCTCTGCGTTATACTGTCTGTTATATATGTGTATAATGCCCCAAAATACAGAGGGGCGCCTTCCTCGTCATTTGCATGAATTCCAAGTAGCAGCATCATTCTGGAAGAGTCCCGTTTATATTCACTCTTAGCCCGGTGGCATTCCCATGATCTGGCTGTGAGTGTTGGTAATGACATAACAGCAATACCCCAACTATATCTAATCAACCTTCCATTAATGATGTAAGAGACATAAAAGTGGGCATTATCATGCACAATGTCAATGTTGAGTTCTTGTTAATACCTCCTAAGACTGTTACATCTCATTTACTAATGAATTCCAGTGATTGTTCTACTGTGGGGATTTGCTTGTTAAGTCACTGCGTGAGTGTCCCCTTACGTCACCCAAATTGTTATATGTGACCTCGCAACATTTTAAAAGGGGCACTCCAGTCATTGTATGCACTTTAGTGCAAATGATCGCATTGAGGTCCCTTTAAATTTACACGGTGCCCCCCTTGCAGAATCCTCCGTATGTATTTCTCCCTTTCCCTAATCCCAGTTCAGTCAAACACATCTCCTGCGATCTACGTCCCACCAGTCATCTCCGATACCCCAGTAACTGTGTAGTGCATTGCACAGACAGTAATTCAGTTGATTTCTGTGGGAGCTCTTTCTTGCCACTGATTGGCTGCTTCAAGAAACCAATAGCACAGGATGTTGGAACAGCGGATTGGGTGGGAAGGTGCAGCACTGCAGCTTCTCCCTCAGGTAAAGCTCCTTTTCCCCCCCGATTTGAACAATACATTTGAAAGTACGTACAAATTATCATCACATGCATTGTTTAGGGTCTTCCTGGGACACTGGACTGACCCTTTAAATGCAGATCATTTATGTTTACAGGCATGGCTTTGCTTGGACTTTATGTGACTATTATTTTCTTTTATTTATATAGCGCCAACAGTTTACGCAGTGCTTCTTATAGTACATACAGTCAAAGGCTATGACAAAACTAGAACAGACAGACTAACCGATACATTAGATAAAGAGCTTACAATCTAGAGGGAGGATGTAGATGGTAAGGAAGTAGAACTCGGTTCTGGACTTTGCACTTTTATTCTATGATGGACTTTTTTATTGATGAGGATGGCTCGTGTAGGTTTTTTGTTTTTTTAAATGTTTATTTATAAAGTTTTCATGAAGAAAGCCAATGTCCCTTATCCCTGCACTCATACTTCAAACAAATTTAGATGGAAGATGCATAAGTTAATACAACTTATAAAACACCCAAAAGTGCAAAGAGCATTACATTTCTTACAAAACGGAAACTTTTTTCCTGCATGGCAGCTGCTGTTCTGTGAATAGAAGTCATGCTGAATACATTTAGATTTGCCCATGCCTTTTAAATGAACTTGAATTGAATTAGCGAATCGCTATGGCAGCAATCGGCCGCCTATCAAAGAAACTGTGTTGAAGGGCAGTGTATTCTTTGTATGCAGCTATATCCTCTGTCTCCACTGAGAAACGCGCACATTAACATTTTGTCTATTACATTCTAAAGCTGTATATATAAATATAATATACGGTATATTGTAGTATACTGGCAATTTTCCATTTTGTAAGTTTACTGTATCTTCATTGGAGGACAGATGTGTGCTACGGGTAATGATAATGTTAACATTCAAATGGTAAGTTACTTTTTTATGTTGTGTGAAATTTACCTTGTAAGCGCACAAAAATGCTAGTATTGTACACAATAATAGTTAATAGACTCGATAACCTAGTTTTGCATAATGGTTGTCTGCTTCAGTATCCAAGGTAACAGGTGAGACTGAATCCTGTATATGAAAAAAACTGTTCTTCTTCTAATATAGCAAACACATAAGTGTGTATTAAGTGTTACAAAGCCTTTGCTGTTTGATCTTGGGCTTAGATCTGTCTCACTCCATCATCTCACGTTCCTGCCAGAGATTTCACCAATTTGTTATAAAACTAGCATTTAGATTTACTGAACAGCATAGGCTCTTCATGGTCTAGAGCCAATTCAGCATCACCCCTAGGTTATGATAGATATAGATCGTACGGAATGCTATCTTAGCAAACGCTATGTAAAAACACCTATCGGAGGCATACATATCGGTCACACTATATGGCCATATATTGCTTAGCCTCCCACTTCGTCAAAATATCCCAAGTTTGGTGAGTCCTGTTTACGTTTTCATGGCTGTATTGCTTATCAAGGAGCTGAATCGGTGAGACTCCACAACATTTTAACCCAACAAGACTCTCATGAAACTTAAAGCCTTCTTCTTCTTACCCCAACGTCTGGTTGGGACCTGCAGGTATACAGAAAATATACAGGAAGGGAGACAAACTAAAAAGCATACACGTTCAGATTCCAGGGTGCTGCTGGAATGACTGATATATACATACAGCAAAACAAGGAACTGATGCATGCCTACAAAATACTATTTACGAGGCACCTATGTCCAATGTCCAAAGAACATGATGTACAGTCACATAAGCCTTTGAGACCCCAGCTAGCCATAAACGGAGACCAAATAAGGTACATGTGTGGCCTTGAAGCTTAAGCGAATCTTATGGGATTCATATTCAACTGTAGATTATAACAGAATGGGACAGTTATAATACAAAACATGGCAACCAAGAGAAAGATGAAATGACCCCTGTTTAAAAGTCTGCATGCCCTTAGTTTTTAATACTGCGTATTGCCCCCTTTAGCATCAATGACAGCGTGCAGTCTTTTGTAATAGATGTCTATGCAGGTGGTATAGCTGCCCATTCGTCAGGGCAAAGTCTTTGGTCGAGTTTTATAGAGTGTCTCGATATTAAGGTCAGGAGACTGATGGACACTCCAGAACCTTTTTCTGCTGTAACCACTGGAGGGTCAACTTGGCCTTGTGCTTTGGGTCATTGTCGTGCTGGAAAATCCAAGAGTGTCCCATGCACGGCTTTCCTGCAGGAGAATGCTAATTGTCTGCCGCTATTTTCTGGTAACATGCTGCAGTCACCTTGCCATCCATTTTTACAAGATTCCCTGTGCCTTTAGAGCCCCCCCCAACATCAGTGAGCCACCACCATTCTTCATAGTCGGGATGATATTCTTTATGCTATAGGCCTTGTTGACTCTTCTCCAAACATAGCCCTTATGATTGTGACCGTAAAGCTATATTTTGGTCTCGTCACTCCAAATTACAACATGCCAGAAGCTGTGAGGAGCGTCAAGGTGTTGTCGGGCATAAGGCTTCTTTCTGGCAACTCCAACCATGCAGCTCATCTTTGTTCAAGTATCGTTGTACTGTGCTTTTTGAAACAACCACGCAATCTTTTTCCAGATCAGCCTGTATTTCTGCTGAGGTTACCTGTGGGTTTTTCTTTGTATCCTGAAAAAAATTCTTCTGGTAGTCGTGGCTGAAATCTTTCTTGATCTATCTGACCTTGGCTTGGTATCAAGAGATCCCTGCATTTGCCACTTCTTAATAAGTGATTGAACAGCACTGACTGGCATTTTCAAGATCTTTTTATATCCTTTTCCATTTGTGTAAAGTTCTATTACCTTGTTCCGCAGGTCTTTTGGCAGTTCTTTTCTGCTTCCCAGTATCTAGCCTGCTCAGTACATCCACGTGAGTGCTAACAAACTCATTGACTGTTTATATAGACACCATTTGCAATTTAAAAAGCCACATATGTGGGAAATTAACCTTTAATTGCCATTTTAACCTGTGTGTGTGTCACCTTGTGTCTGTAACACAGCCAAACATTCAAGGGTATGTAAACTTTTGATCAGGCCCATTTGTGTTTGTATCTCTTATCATTATGTTGTAAAAAGGAGCCAAACAACTATGTGATAATACATAGCTTGATCAATCATATTTTTAAAATCAATGCCAACATTTCATAATTTCTGCCAGGGTATGCAACCTTATGAGCACAACTGTAAGTTGTCCATAAAGTACCTGGGAAGTATTATGTAGTTTTATTGGTCATTTTATTGGCTTTAAGTCTGTTGGAGATTGGGCAGCTAGTGTTCTCTGAATGGTATTCTAGTGCCTGTAGAAAATAGAACATGCGCTGTCATTGCTAATAAGTGAAAAGGGACCGCACTGTCACATCTGCGCATTGTTTGATAGAGATCGCAGCATACTGATTCAGATCTTGTAAAACATATAATCCTCCAACGATGAAATACTACTTTACGCTTCAGTATTATTTCCATTGAAATGCTTTATACCCTACACATAGTTCGGTCTAAGCAACATTAAACTTTTTTGACTTATAAAAATAAAACGGCTTTACTGGTGACTTCCGCCTGCTGGTTTGTCCATGGTCAAAATTCCTTAAGTAAACTGGGCTTTTTTTTCTGAACTCGTAAAGGAGGCAATGAAGTTTGAAGTGTTTGTGTTGCTGAAAGCAATGTTGCTACTCTGGATCTGTTGGTTGTTTTGAGTTGTTGAAAAATGCTGTCTTTTAGCATGAAAACTGAATCAGCTTCCTCGTATTTCATCTTTGCTCTCTAGTTACAATGTACTGTTGTTGCAAAGTACTTTAATATGGAGTCTTTGTCTTGGAGGCTACTTGGGCCAGCTATTGCAGAACACATTCAGATGACTGCCAATAGGCTCTTTTCATTTCTAATCCCCCACACTAGCGCCAGTGAAGCCAACGGTTATTTGCTTTACTGACGCCTTTCTCGTAGGAAAATGAGCATCACGTTACTTGGAAACGCACCGTGCTTCCTGGGAACATTTTCTGATGGAAACGTAGCATAGCTTCCCGGGTATATGAAGCTTTGCATGTGTGTTCAGAGACTGGGGCTCACGTTCTATAGAGGACGGGATCTGGGTTAAAGGGAAACAAAGGCCATTGTTATCACAATGAAACAGAGCTGTCTTTATCACCGCTAGAAGTCAGGTATAGGCGACAGGTCCCCCTTACCAAATTGTAAGAAGCCCAAAAGTCACAATGTTTCTTTAAACTTTCTGTTCACCCGCAGACCTCGAACATGCTTGGATGTATTTCCCAACCTTGCACAACATCTCAAACGGATAGAAATCAGTTGATTACTAAATCGGTGTGTGTGGGTAGGACATATTACGAACATGAAATAATGGAACTGAGCCAATAAACGAACACTGTTCCAATCTTAGATTGTACATTAACCTTTTATGGACCTCTGGTGCCATTTGAGTACATGTGTAGCATCCTACTCATTTAGCTAACTGGTTATTACTGTTGCTTTTCCTTTGACTTCATAACGGGATGGGTTCTTTAAGGTGTAGATTTTGAAGCAGGCGTGGAATGATGAATTTGGGATTAGGAGCAACGGGCTTTGCCGGCATGAGATACAAGAAATGATCCAGTATTCCATTGTTGTAATAGTGCTTTATGATACCCTCGTTGAAATGGTTACATTTCAGTAATACATGGCAGATCCTATATAAACAGACAGGCGTCATTGTTATGTGGGTGTATGGCATGTTCAGATTGACTCAGCCAAACCAATAAATAAGGTAAAGAAAACCTTGCTTACAAGCTTTTTAATTGTATATAGTCTCAGAAGTTAAAGCTTTGAAATTGGCTGTTTTGACACGTGAATGCAGAAATGCTTTCAGAACTTCCTAAGAGTGCTGTTTCATGTAGGCACAACATTAGCTACACTCTCTAGTATTTTAAGCAAATAACCCTTAGCAGAAATGTCTTTTCTTTAATAGTTTAATCAATTAAAAAATGCAGAAAAAAATGCTTTTTAAGACGCTCTTTCAGTCTCTATAGCAACAACCTATTAGTGCTTGCTTTTGTGTAACATGGTGATTAAATGTTCCAGAGAAACCTATAAATAACACAATTGTACGTTTAAGTGTTATCTTTAAGTGTCTAATGCTGCATTACATTTTTAAAAATATATATTTACCTTAATAGGTGGGACAACACCATGAAAATGTACATGGAAAATCGAATGAATGAATGGAATGAATGACTCTTCTACTGCTTGCAGCTTTCTATAAGCAGACTGTTTTATTATTCCAGAAATCCATGCTGAGGTCCAGCTGAAAAACTATGGCAAGTTTCTTGAAGAGTACAGCTCTCAGCTTCGGAGAATTGAAGATGCTTTGGATGATTCTATTGGGGATGTTTGGGATTTCAGTCTGGATCCAATTGCCTTAAAGGTTTGTGTTCCTTTTTATTACACAAAAGTGATTTGCGTCCAATAAATAACATCCCGTTTAAAACTGCCAGTACTACACTGCAAAACCTGTTGGGGGTGCAACTCCTTGTTAGTCTTGGAGAATTTCTACATGGATAACAATTTTGAAGCTCATAGTTTGGTGACTTTGTAAAGTTAAAGCTTTATATGTTTATTAGGTAAATGTCAGTTTATGTTGCAGGTATCTAGAAATACTTATTTTTATAGTCGGAGTAGTATAGGTGTAGTGGTGTTTTCTTAATTGTGCACTTTAAGATAGACATCATGCAGCAATGTTGATGTTTGTATATGAGTAAGCTCAAGTTTTAAGCGTCTGCTCCATCATCTTTAGTAAGGCGTGAATGGTCCCTGATTTAATTAACTGTTGTCTCCCTTCCTCTGACCCTAACCAAGGGACATAAAGAGAATGACATGGTCAATCTTACTTTGAGATTACACTTGACAGGGGCACGACTTCCATGACATTTCAGTTGTGAGCCACTTGGCCTCTTGTCTTGATGTACTAGCTTAGCATTGCTCCTATTACTGAAGCAGACCCTTGTGACTTTGGTGGCAAGCTGTTATGGTAGGATCTAGAGAGAGGTGATCGGGAGAGAAGGGCTAGTGTGCCACCTTTTTACCACTAATCTAAAATTACCTTAGTCTTTTTAACGAAATGTCCAATTGAAAGCCAAAAATTCCACACTATTGATTTTTATTTTTTTGCAACAGTGCTTCCTTACTATTTCATGTTTTAGCTCTCTAAAACAGCTAGAAGTAAAGCCTCTGGTAGACACAATAGACTATGGAATGTATTATCAGGTAGTGACAATTTATGTGTCTTTTTTTACAATTACAGCCGGCTTTATAATTCATAAACTGACCGCGTGACTATAGCGTTATTACATGTGCCAGCCGGTTATCACGTTCCATTTGGTCCCATTTCCCGAGTCAGTCTCTGCACACTTACTTGGACCTTCAGAAAACATGTTTTTCATAATAACCTCTGTCACCTGACTCCTGACAGTTATTATTTTTGTTAAGTCAGCATCCTCTTCTGTATATCCTGTGTCAGTGGGAACATGCTTTGTCAGAAGCAGGACATTCCTGTAATGACCACTTGAATGTTCGTGAACTTTCCTTTCTCTCTGCAAACCCTACAACAATAACGATCACCATATTCTTTAAAATGTATTTGAGGTGGCCTTTCTGATCTATGCATAGCCTCTAGTCACACGTGTACATAAACACTCTGCATGATCACAATGTATTTCAATAAACTTTACTCCAAAGCTTCTGTATAGTATTGCTGGTCAGTGTCCATATTCTGTCCTTTTTATTTAACCAATCTGGATGTGTCCTCAGTTGGGCTTCGGCTCTGTTTGTAATGAAAGTTAGTGTTTCGGTGCTAGAAAGTTAGCCTTCATTTTTTATGTTTTACTGAAGGTTTGTGTAATTTAGTGAAGATGGGTGAAATAATGTGTGTGTGTTTATCAGCCATGGTGTTTATTTTCATTTTTTGGGGTTTTTTTTGTTTGTTTTTTTGGAATGTCATTTCCTGGTTTTATCCCAGCCTAGAAATAATTTGACAATTAAGTCACCTGGCAATTATAAAACTTCTAAGCTCATATGCAGCACCAATTCAACTAAATATCTCTGGATAAATGTACACATGAACAAGTCAGGGGGCTCTGTTACCTCTTTGTCAATGACTAGATACAACAAGACTATGCCTACCAAGTATCTTGACATTCAACAAATAATCCCACGCTTGACCCATGTGACTTGTCTTCTGATATGCGGTCGGCACCATGTGATGTATCTCAGGCTCATTGTTGTCTTTCCTAGCTTGACGGTTCTGGAGCTCAGGTCACGGTTGGAATGGTCATACTCCCTTTTCTGATCTGTCTTGTACAATTCAGCTCGGCTAGCTGAGCTCGCAATAACTCATCGCTGATGTCTGGTTGTTAAAAGTGTAGTTGAAAAGTAAAACCCCAATGAACAAAAGTGAGCACGAAACACAGTGATGTACACAGTAATGTGGTTTATTATTGAAGAAAAAGAAAAACTAGATTTTCCTTAAAAGGAAAAAAACAATACTTTTGAAAACTCTTAAATGTGAAACTACTAATAAAGGTTGTGAGGCTAAACAATGTTCCCTCTTTATCATACCATACCATAGATTAATCACTTTTACCCCCAGTTGGACTACATCATAGATCATTATTGTCCAGGCTTGGTTATGCAGTAATGTGGTGATTAAGTTGAAAAAGGGAACATCAAGCTGAATGGTCATGATATGTTTTTATACTTTAGCAGTTGCTGTTTACTTTATGCTACATAACATTTAATTGCCAAAGAAAAATACTTTGTTGGACATTCCCCCTTCTAGATTGTAAGCTCGCCTGAGCAGGACCCTCCTTACCGCTTGTTTCTGTAAAGCCAAAATGTAATGCTCTACTTGTCATGTTGTACATTGCTGCAGAATATAAAATGATTATCTTATGATAATAAACATGTCTAATTATCCATATTTTAGCTTGTCCCGTACGAACAGTCTACTCTTTTGGAGCTCATCCGGACAGAGAACAAGGTACTTTCACAAACATTCTTGAGCCTTTGCTATTCTTCTGCGATGACGTGCTTGTAGCTCCACCAGGTATAAAGTTGTATTACAAAGACAATCGCGCGTGTTATTCTTGCGCTGGGCCACTTTGGATTTTGTTTTTTTGTATTAATGGCTTGTTTACTGACTGCTTCAAACACTTGTACATACAAACTTGAGGCTTATTGGTTATGGACTACATTTTAATGACATGCTTTAAGAATTCAAGTAGGTTATTTACAGCCCCCCCTTTTTAAAATACATTGAGCAGTAATTTTGTAATGTCAGCAAGTATCCTTGTGACAGAATGCCTGTCCTGTTTTTGCTTGCTATGGGCTGTTAAACGAAAACCTCTGATACATACAGAATACATTTGAAATGCTGATGGACACAGCTGTAGATTGCAAGGAAACATGTTGAGCACTGTCGCTTCTTGAACATTTTAACATGTAAGGAAAGGCATAAAGATATATTTAATCTAAAGTCTGTACATGAGGAAAGATGGATGGATTAGATGGGCCAAATGGTTCTTATCTGCAGTCAGAGTCGCTGTTTAACTTTTCCTGTTTTTTTTTGTTTTGGGGTTTTTTTTTTAACAAAGTTCATTGACTTACCATCTAAAAACCACTTTCTTTCCTTTCCCCCAGCAACATGCTTAGTCTGCTTACCGCACTTTAATTTTTTTTTATTGATTCTATGCTCCCGGTGGTGTTAGTAATACCTAACGCCTTATATGTTTTGTGTTCATTTGATACCGTAACACATTTGTTATTCATGTATCTAATACAAATAAATTCTATAAACAAAAATATCATGTTTCTAAATTACTTTCAATGAGATTTTGTGGATAGATAAATATTATGAAAAATACAATATTTTAAGGAAATATTTTTTCCCTGTAAAAGTAGCTTCACAGCATGTAGGAGGAAGTAAATACTGCTAATGGATTTTTCAAACATTTACATGTTAATTAAGCAGTAAACCTTTTTGAAATGAGGAGAAAGTATATTTTTCTTCACTAAATGCTTTCTATATTTCATTTTTTTGTTCTGCTTTCTGTAGGAGTTTTTCCATGAATACATTCAGTGTGGTGTCATACTTCTGGATTACTGTTAAGGCTGCTCTTTTTTCCCCTACAGGTTTTAAATAAAGTCATAACAGTGTATGCAGCCTTGTGTTGTGAAATTAAGAAGCTTAAGTATGAGGTGAGAATTTAAATTTGTCCTAGATTTTAGT
>VKOC01035250.1:0-17923 GCA_009364415.1 Spea multiplicata | reverse complement strand
ATATATATATATATGTATATATATTACACTTGTGCATTCAGATTCATACGAATTGCAAGTCTACAGAATTTTGGTAAATTTGTCATTTCGTACGGAGCCCCAAAAATGAGGCCAGACCCCCCACGAATCGGACGAAAACCAAGCAAAAAGCTTGTGAGCCCTTTCACGCACACTCTTTCACATACTCATTCTCATTCACTCTCTCTCAGGCTCCCGACCTTCTCTGCCGAACACTTCTTCATGTCCTTCCGCATCTTTTTCATCTTCTATATTCTCTTCTTCCTTCTCTCTTCTCCCTTCTGTCTTCTATCTTCAATCTGCAATCTTTGTCTGCATTTCCATGGACATAACCCACCAGGAGCTTTCACCTAAATGGCGGCGTTTGCCGTTATGCCCTCTCCCCATTTTGGTGGAAGTTCCCGGGTTATGTCCGCAGACAAAGATAGAAGACGGCAGATTGAAGGTAGAAGAGAGAAGGGGCGAAGATAGAAGACAAAAAAAGATGTAAAATTTGTCGGCAGAAGTGGAAGTAGTTGGCAGAGGAGGTATGGAAACATTTAGTGAGAGTGAGTGAATGAGAGTGTGAGAGAGTGAGTGTGAATGTGGGCAACAAATTTCATTCTTGAGTCCTGAATTTTCAGCCAAACGCAACAGGCACGGAACTAAATTTCAACTGATGAAGTCGATGTCGACGAAACGCGTTTGGTTGTAGTTGGGACTGCGTGAGCTTCCGTAACGGCCGCTATTACCTCGGGATCTGGAACGTCTTTGTGCACCAGACTTTTTTTTTTGTTTTTGAGCTGACCACGGACGTCTGCATGCAGATGACGGATCCGTCCTTTTTCTTTTTTCAGTATTATTTACTACATTGCAGATTATCAGATGAAGTTGTTATCAATTGAAGCTTGTGGAGCAACATCTACTACACAGATACAAAGTTACTCTTTAATGGTGACCAAAAGAGTTCCTCTGCTCTTACCGTCTATAAACAGCTCTTCCTCGATCAATGATTATGCTTGTTCAGGAATACTATTTGTGACTTTTTTTATCTATTTATTCATTTATTTAGTGGGTTTATTTTTATTCTGCACTGCACTTGATGTGACGCCCAGTGTACCGAGTCTGTTTTATTTTGACAATTGCGCAATCATTCTGTAGTGTTGCACATATATCATCGCACATATATCATTGCATATTATGCACATATAGTATTGCAAATTGTGAACTTTCTAATATTAATGCATTTTTAGGTTTACCTGTAGTGTGTAAATTATTGTAGCGATTGCACTTTATTACTTACTTTGCCTGAAAAGGAACGGGCAAAAAACCTGATCTTGTCTGAATCATTTTAGGCCCGTTTATAGATATACTGTGGATTTCATCATTTGTTATAATTCAAGAAGGCTTCAGTTTACCATCTTTGCCGTAGAAAAAGGAGTCTTTTGGAAAGTAACAAAAAGGAACAAAAATGCAAAGTGCTTAACGTGTAAAAAAATCAGGTGTACGAGGCGTAGATAGATAATAAAAGCACATCGCTTCTGCCGTAGTGTCATTGTAACAGTGATGATAGCTCGGTCACACATGGCTGTTCTAATCATCATCCTGTGGCAAGTTCTCCATTCCCCCGGGGGGTCCCCAACTAATTGGTTTTTATTATCTGTCGAGTGCCTCGTGGGGAAACACAGAAATGATGGTTTGGCTTAAAAACAAAACAAATTTGTCAACCTAAAATCATTGTGTTGATACAATTCTGTTCACCAAATGATAAGAGATTATATGACTGTGTTACTTGTGCGATACATTAGAAACGTGACAACATGAGGGAGAGTAAATGATGGGCAATAAAACGGGCAGAAACGTGCATTTACAAACTACACATTTTTTATTTATTTATTTTGCATCATCATACTATGATGACTTTACTATAGAATTTATACACTTTTTTCTCTGAAACAGAAGAGCAAATATCACATTTGCAGAAAGAAAGAGGTCTATTCACTAAAGTGCGAGTTGGCCACTATTTACTAAAGTCAAGAGTGTATTAGCAGTCACAAAAAAATAAATAAAAAAAATTGCATAGATGCAGGAAAATAGCAGACTACTTTCTAATTCGGTAATCTTGGGGATTTGTATTTAACTTAATAAAGGGCCAAATACTCCACAGATATTTGAATTACTTCACTGTGTATGGGTGGAAGAAGAGGGATGCAAACCTAGGCCATTCTTGGATGATTGGTAAAAATGTATTTATTTATTTATTTTTATTTTAGCGTAACGTGTAAGAGGGTTATAATTTTGTGACTTTCAGGGGAGGGCATGAAAGTTCACATAGCACTCACACACCCTCGCAAACAACTTGTAGATTAGTTGTGATTCATTTCCAGGCGCTAGCAGGCAAGGGCGTGCTGGCTGAGTATCACCTTTCCATTTATGTTAAATTTATGTTACGAAGTACAAAGCATTGTTCATCGGAGAGCTGTTTGGGGCACTGGAGCTTTAGCTGAATAAGTTATGGAGTTGTCTCAAATCTATACAATGATATCTCAGGGCACCTTTCATTAAAAATCATTTTTAGGGGACATTTACCACTGTAAAGGCATTATTCTGACTCAAAAAAATATATAGCTCAGATAAATTACTCATGACTATACATTAAAGTAAAAAAAAAAAAACTGTCATGTATTAATTCATCATAAAACTACCAATATGTGTCATCGTGTAGCATATCATATGCCATTTTTTCAGATATCTGTAATGAAAGTTTTTTTCGTGGGGCGCTGTGGACACTCGTCTAAACCTCCGCTTATTTGCTGCTTTCTTCAGCAATTATGTAAAAAAGTTACAAAGTTCTAAACAGCCAATCAGAAAGATGGATACTGTAAATGTCGCGTGCCGGGAGACCTTTTCTACTCTCCAGAATAGAGAAGAAATATTTGTGAAAACCTCATATCGCCATATATTATGTTTACATAGCGACGGATTTGCCGGAAGTTTCATTGCGATGGAACCAAGGGCACCATTTTTCCATTTGGTTAAACCCTGCGGCAGATGGTGCTGTTTTTTTTTTTTCCTTGTCCCTTTCTTCAAACTTTTTCAATTAATTTTCCAAAGAAAATAAAGGCGAGAACCTTGCTTGCTCAAGATGATCAACCTCTTCCTTTTACAGTTGAGTCTATTCACTTGAGTGGGCTATTGTATATCCACCAAAAGAAATGGAGAAATCCCACAAAAGCCTGTCGGGGGGGGTATCAGATGCCCGCGGACGCTCAAAGGGTTTCGAGACCTTTTGTGTATTGGGAACCTTTACTTCCAACGTATAAATTCATTTATTTTCACACCGTGTGAAATAAAAGTTGGCAATATTGTTAAGGTAGCAATTTTTCATAAAGTGTTTTCTGTTCTTCAACGTCCTTATTCACTTTCTTTTGTTTTCTACGCTTGACGCTGTATCGCACGGACACAGCCACAACAGGGATAATAGATTATTGGCCTATATCAAGCATCGAGTCGCAGAAAAAGGGATTGTCAGGCACCGGTTCTCCTTTTGTAGACGCAAGATAGAATTCTATAGCAAAGCCCCGTTTCGTGTAACAGTAGATACAAAGTTTGGCTCTATAGTTATTTATTTTACAGTGAGAAGCTATGAATACAGTGGACCAAGATGGCACCGGTATGGGGTTGAGCTAAGACCGGTTATAGTAACTTTGAAGCTATTGTTGAACTATTGGGTCTGTGAGCCATGAACTCACAGCAACCATGGTACAGCCCTGCAAAATACGAATAAATAATAATAATAATAATTCACAATCACATTAAATTTGCTTTGTAAGGATGTGGACCATTGCTCAATAACATAAGAAGCGCATGGGAACCTCCAATGGTAGACGCAACATAGCAAGACCGACCCTGACCAAGGCGTCTACGATGGGCACGTCAGCAGAAGAACTGGACCACGGAGCCATGGAAGACGGCGGCCGGTCTGATGAATCCCGTTTAGAGGCTAATAGAGTAAGGGAATGTAAACATGCGCGGGATGGGCATATGGCTCCTGAATCTAAGACGAGACCAACGACTGATTAAAAGATTTGAGTCTTTACAGTAGGAAAATCTCTTGCTTCCCGGTACGGGCTGCGGTACACGCCATGTGTCCATTTGAATTTCTTTGTCTACTGTTAATAAGAAAGCAGAAGGGAATGGAAGTCCCTACGGTAGCGGCACATTGATGAATACACACCAGCTGCCATTATCCCTTTCAATGCCGAAAGGATTTACACAACTGTTGCCAGCTCATGTCAACAAAATTTATTGGCAACTGTGCCCCCTAAGCATGTATATAACACGCTAAATACAGTCTTTTATAGAATAATGCATTGTAGCACGGAAGAAACATTGATTTTATTTCATTTTGTCTTAAATCTCCTTTTATCGACAGACCTGTAGGTTACTATTGTTGGTTATATTGCTGCCCTGCAGTATGGAGGATGTATAACTAATTGGTTCTCTTCCATGAGTCTATACATCCCCCATACTGCAGGGCAGCAGTTTTATCTGGGCTGGTCAGCAATATGTAATAATTATATGGGAAACATGACCCATGTGGTCACCTTATTTACAGCAATGCTAAGGAAGTCCTGTTAATTCAATAAAGTCTTTCCTCCATAGACTTCTATGAGTCAGGAGGTTCCTCCGAGTCATTTAGACCGAGGTGTTCTATTATCTGCTGTCACATATGTAAAATCCATATAGGACAAAAACATTAATTTCACCGGCCTGCAGTCTCCTTTATAGATTCCCAAATGCATTAATTCTTTCAGGTTACCCTGTTTTAAAACTCTTACAAAAATAAAGCTTAATATATATACACACATATAGATATACACACACATATATATATATATATATATACACATGCACACATATATATATATACACACACATATATATATATAATATACACACATATATAATATATATACACACCACATATATATATATATCTATATATTATACACACACATATAATAATTAATAGATATAACACATTGCACAATATATATATATATATACACAACACATATATATAATATTCTATATATATACTACATCTCTCATATATATATTCTACGATATACACATGCACACATATATATATATACAACACACATATATATAATATCTATATATCACTACACACACATTATACTATATAATATATATATATTTCTGCTCTATTGGCGGTTTCAAATCAAAAAAATATTTTCAGACAAGTGGAATAATTATCATGCACGAGGCACAATTGCCGACTGTCACAATATAATTTACTACCGTTATTATCTAATTACAAGCAGGTATAAGCAGAAAGTATAAAACATTCTCTTTTTTTTACAAATGTATCATTAAAATGTTTGCTCGGGAGTACAAAGTTTGCTAAAATATTACCTTCGGCTAATGAGCCGAGACAATAATGAACATTTGCTTATTAAACCCTTGGGTACAGTGTTCTCTCCTTCTCCCCGGCACTCCGAGGGTTAATTAAAAGCTCGCCCGCTCTATGGAAAAATATAATTTATAATAATGATTTTTTTAAAAAAAAAAGCTACCTTGTAAACGCAGTTATTTGGAGAGCTTATTATACATGGCGCGTACCAAAATCTCAGCAACAGAAGCTAGCGTTTTTATGGAAAACATTTTAAGAAGGTTGGCTGTTGTCATGGCGGAAATATGAGTTAAAATAAAATAAATGGATTTATGCAAATCAACCGTAACAGGTGGAAAAAGGTTCTATGGAGAAAATAAAGTAATAAATATATTAACTAAAAAAAAATAATATTCCTATTAAAGTATCGCTGTCTGCAGGATATCTAATATTCCGGGTATGTCCAGGATCATTTCATATATTATAATAGAGGAATTTATTATCATAACAATTCCCCAAATTATTACTTTTTGGGAGATATGGTATTTATGAATATATAAGTAAATCTAATGGGGATTTTATGCAGGCACACAAGAGAGCGCACAGACCCAAGCGAAATTTCACAGACAGAAAACCGTCAAGGTGTGGAGTTTTAAATGCCGCTCGTGTCGGTCTGAGGACAATTTGAGTGTAAGCGAGTAGCCCAGCTAAGACTCCAGTACCGGTGAATATAGGCAAATTTTATTGAGTCCCTTTTACTTGAGTTGATTTAAAAAAAAAAATTCATTTCTGAATTTCATTTAAACCGAAAAGGGCAGGAAACGAGATTTAATTTCCGAGCTTTAATGTCAGAAAATGAATAAACCGAAAACGAGACGATTATGGTCCATTTGCGTAAGTCCATGGGTTCTGTCCTGAGTCAGGCTAAGCCAGGCCTACCTACGTGGCTGCCTCCCTTGCCATTTGGATTTCAGCATGGATACGGCATGATGTCGGCTGCTGACCCCAGGTACAGCACTGAATTGAGGGGAAAAATGGGGAAAAAATGTCTTTTTAGCATCAATACATCAATAAAATTAATACAGTAGGCATGGTTCAATCTGTATTATATGCTGCGACCAGATGATCTTCTCCCACCAGCACTCATACTTCATTCACGTCTCACCTATCATTCACCTATCATTCATTCACCTATCATTCATAACTCAATAAATTTATTAGAAATAGCTATAACTTGTGCGTTTGTTTTATCAACATGACCTTTGTACCTCAAGGAAGCAAAAGGTGGTAGACCAAGCGTGCAAGTTAATTCCCTGTCCACCAATGAAGCCAGAGGAGATCATCTCTCACTTGAGGTGAAGCAGTGACTGAATGAAAGGGGAGACGCATTCATCCGAAAAGAGAATAAAACACAAATAAAGCATTTACCTGAAGTTGCAGTCCTGCTGCAGCAGCTGCCCTCCTCCTCCGTGGCATTTCTTTCCACAGCTTGAAGAAGTCAGTCGGTGACAGAAAAAGGCATCCATTGAAATGAATGCAGTGTTCCCCGAGACAGCGCCAAACGCATCTCCAGCTGTGCCCTATGAACACACTTGGGGCCACCCAAATCTCTTCCCTTTCTGGAAGCCACGCATACGGACCAGACTGATCCCAAACAGCCTTTGGCTGGCCAGAAGTGGGCGGTGGCAGGCAGGAAGTGGGTAGGGAGGGGGTGTGGCTAAATGCCACTCCTCTGCCTGGAGAAAAAAGGACCCAGAGACCCAGGGAAGCCAAGCTACACCCGGAGACTGCAGGTGAAAACCAAGAATTCCCATGTACGGCCAGGAGGAGATCTAAAACTCTTTACCTCGGTGACCCCGCCATTGTGTGCTTACACCAAACAAGAACAATACCTCATATCCCATTATCATCCAGAAGGTGAGGTCAGCAAACAAAGGTCCGCAGGTGGCATCGTGATGAAGTAACACCAATATTTTGTTGTAATCCAAAATAGATAAAAGCAACAAAATGACAATTATTATTACAACAATTATTTGGACAAAACAAAGGAAAGAGAACGCTTGACACATTTCGCCCGACTGCGCTTATTCAATACTCATTTAGACTATTTGGACTGACCCTGCGCATGCCGGCCCTTACCAGGAGGTGACGTTATACGCTGAAAGAACTTCCCTTTACTTCCCACTGTTCCTTCCCACGCTCGCCCATTAAGTTGCTTTTATCTTGTGTTGGGTTGCGTGTGAAAGAAGTGGCATCTGTGTTCTGTTTAAATTCTCAGAGTTCCATTAACAACAATTTTAAAAAGATCACAACTAATATAATAAGTAATGATGGCGCATATCAGTAAGTAAAAGAAATGGAGCTTATCTGCCATCAGATAGTACGCGCTTTCAGCCGCTTATTGATCAGGCAGCCCCGGCGCTGTGCGGTTCCGTGATCCCAAATTTAATCACTCGTTAACCGGAATTGCTTTAAAACTCTAATGCTGTAGTGCTGGTCAACTATTTTTTTAAAATAAACATAGCTCTGCAAAGAAAGAAACCGGCTATGCATTATTTCAGATAAATTTGCTATGTTTATAGCAAAAAGCAATAATGTTTTAGAAAAAACGAAAACAGTAATTTGCGTAAAAAAAATAAAATATAAGTGTTGTAGACTGAATAGGTGTTTTCCGGGAATAGTCATCTTAAATCGCTATCTGTATTGTAATTGAGAGGAAGGAAAAGGGGATGGAGAGAAGGAGAGGATGAGAGAGAGAGTGAGTGTATGGAGTTAGCTTATTGTGTTACTGTATGGTGTTAGAGTGTGTGTTAGTGCATGGTGGTAGCATGAGTGTGCATCTATGCTGTTTGCATGTGTGTGAGTGTTACTGTATGGTGTTTGAGTGTGTGTAAGTTAGTGGATGGTGTTAGCATGAGTGTGTGTTAGTATTTGGTGTTGCCATGTATGTGGGTGGGTGTTAGTGTGAGTCTGTGAGCGAGTGCATGGTGCTAGAGTGTCAAGGGTGAGCCTAGGGTTAGTGGTGACTGGGAGAGAGGACGAGAGGGGAGACGGAGTTTGTGTACCTATGTGAAAGATTCTGGTGTTAGAATGATTGTGTGTTAGTGTATGATGTTAGTGTCTGTGTGTCTGTTAGTTGTGGGGGGCTTAATACTTAACCCTAGGGTCACCCCTGTCGAAAGAGTAAAGACAAATATCTCCAAGTCATAACCTAATAAACAAAAAGCACAAACTAGGAGTAGTTTTAATTAGTTAATTAGTAATGGCAACCATTCCGCTTTAAGTCATGATTTGAAGAGTGACCTTTGCTCTATTGGGGGCACAAAAACATATTTGGGGGGTTTTCCTGATCGCCTCCGTCATACAGTTTAATAGCTCATCTTTGCGAGGCGGTTTTTGGATCTTCCAGTTCCTGGGTTGTCGATTACAGATGATATCTCTTAATTATGCCTTGGCTGCGGCGCAGTGAAAACGCACTGATCCCAGCTATTTCACTCGCTGTTTTTAGTTATTTATATAAAACAACCGTTCTGTGGTGACATTGAAAAAATCGGGCAAACCGATGTAGCATTTGGGTGCCAGAAAGACATTTGCTGGAGCTGCAATCATATGATATTATGCCGCCAGGGAGGGATACATCCGATGTGAAAATAGCAGGGACAAAAAAAAGGGGTGCCAGCATTGAAATTATAGTTGTCATGGTTACCTTGCCAGGTCTACCTATTTTTATATATTCGGTATATATATCACGTAATAGATGTTAAATCGAGGGACAAAAGTCAGGCTATTGAAGTTAAGCTAAAAAGCAGCTAATATGGAACAGACGATTGATAAGGAACAAAAGAAAATGACCCAGCCGGGGGGGTTTGGTGGATATGATCGTGGCCCATGTGCCCCTACTTTTAAAAAATTGGATTTAATAAATGTTACTCTGACCATTACATGCTGAGACGGTTCATAATTGGAAAATATAAGTTAAAGCATAATGGAATCCCATAAACTATAGAATCCTAAAAAAACTGATTAAACAAGTTCAGCTGGTGTTTTGGGCAAAATGGGCTTCTTTCATCAACTAAACTAGGACCTGAAACATATCATTATTTTATTATTACTTGGTTAAAAATGCATCCGAATTATTTTTTTTTAGACACTTAATCCATGGAGGTTATAGGGAAAGAAATGTCTGAAATGTTTTTAGTTTTTATTTCTTCCTCTCCCGTGTTGTTTCTTTTTTGTTACTTTTACAAAACGTCACATTGTATCAAGAAGGCAGCGCCGTGGAGTAAAACCGAATCGAATGAATCCCCCAGCAGCTCCAGTTAAGATAACGACGACCCGACCAGATTCCCAGTACAGCGGCCAGGCTCAGCGCACCAGTTACAAAGTGTAATGGTTTGCTTCGCAGAGTAGACCCTCAGTGAGGAGAGAACTCCAAACTAAACCTAGCTTTCCACCAGCGACCCTTTTATCCAGAGATAAGTAAGAGTCAGGGGTCTTCGCTCTGGACGCTCCATTTTCCCTGTAAATGGAGCCCTTAAGGTACTTTGTAGCCACCATGGATACTAAAGTAGGAGTGTGAATTGTAAATTAAAAAGTGGCGTCCATCATAGTTCACAACCTGGGGTCTTGTACACAAAAACATCTAAATTAGGGAATCCTAGTTGCCCCCACAGCATTTAACTTGGTTGGTTGCCGGCACTGGGCTCCTCTGGCATCAACCAACGAAGGGCAACTACTCTTACGGACACTTAAAAACTGGCGCAGTTGCCCTCCATTGGTTGATGCCAGAGGAGCCCAGTGCCGGCAACCAATAGTTGCTCTTACGAACCTTTAACTTCTTAGTTACGAAGAACGTATACGAATATCCGCCCCGAAACACCGGAACGGGCGAGTATTTGTAGAATACGAAGATTTTTCCTTTTTTTCCCGAAGACGAACACGAAGACTTCGCCGGTGCCCAAGTCGATGATCCGAATCCGTAGTGTTACTTAGTTACCCGCCCTCGAGGCGCGGCGTCCTTATCATTCATGGAGTTTCAGCAGCGCCCGCTATTTTTTACGGAGACACATTGATCGTATATATCGCTCGCCCTATAGGCTAAACAATTCTTTTTGATTAGTAGGATAGATGTGTATGCCTGTTTTACCTATTGTGATTCATCGAACAGGACGCCAGAAGTAATGACCTGCTTATTATAGCGAATACCTTCTCCGTATTCCGCTCTTATGTTCCATCTTGACGGCACTTGACCGTGAACATGCGCTAATGGGCATTTTCTGCATTACTCTCTAGTTATCGGAAGTTGATACTGTCAGGAATCCACGTAGTGAACGCCGCGTTGTATTCATATAGAACGTTGTGAATTCTTCCTTGCGTTCTATTATCTACGGGGACGCGTTAGAATTCGGGTAGGAGCGCACCTCGGCGTTCCCGCTCTGCAGCCATTTACCTCTGATTGCTTTTCATGAATTATTGATGGCGATCGCTGCGTTTTACCTACTGGAAAATAATTATTCCGCATCTGTGTATTAATTCTCAGTAACTTATATTAAGGACTGTTTCGGATCCCATTACATTAACTGCCTGCACTGATAATGATATATATTAATAATAATATTAAATAATTAATAATAGTATTTCCAGGCCCGCGGCCATCTTTTAAAAAAACAACAAAAGTATTTAGCTACAGATTTCTTAATTTAAAAAAAAAATACACAAAAATTATATATATTTAATGCGGCTGATGTACTCTCCCGAGGTTTCTGGGTCATTTCCTGTAACCAGGCAGTTGAATGGGCCGGCGACCTTTGCGGAAACTTTCCATGAAGACGTCCCAAATTGGGAACTTAGCATACGGATAAGCGGCAGAAGCAGGGAAGTTTAATGGGGGGATGCCCCATGATGCGGACCATCTGCTCACCGGAGGCTGGAAGGGGGTATCTCTTTAAAAGTCCCGAAAGACAATTTTCATAGAACCTTCTGGACGCAGTTAAAGCTCCATACTGTTATTTTCACATTATTACCCCTAAACAAATGTTGAAACATCTACTGTATATCTGCATAGCTGCCAACAGACCTAAACGCAGCATTAAAGACATAACACCTTGCATTTTTGAGTGCCCAAGCCTTTTTCCCAAAAATAATCAATGAACCTTGCAAAATGTGGCCTTATTCTCTATTTTTGCCGGCAACGCAGGCAACATACAGGCAGCCGACGTACAAACTGCTTGCTCGCCCAACGCTCGATGTTGCCGCCCTTCTCCTTTTTTTGTGTGGTTTACATTACGCTTTATTTATACAGCGCCAGCAGGTTCCATAACGCTTTTCAATCCATTTACGCTCACAAACAAGTAAACGAAATAGATTATAAATTCAGTTAAACGCCTTGGAACAAAAGATTTGGAATCACGCGTTATGACAAGCAAAAGTGTGGAATATCGCCACCGAGAAGCCTTTAAAACACAGATGATCTCATAAAACCCCATTGTTCTCCTACTTACATCCATTTCTGAGAATGAATGCGAGCTCTAGGCCATTTACGGGGATTATATTTCATTTCTTTATTGATTTTTCAGCATGAGCGTAAATACAATCCACTGTGTTATTGGCGATAGGGGGGCTGCTTTACACTCAACATAAACGATACAATAAATTGGAAAATATATGCCGACTGTAAACAGTTTAATGTGCCTTCGCAGTTCTCTTTCATGCCAATATTGCTACAATGACAATTCCAGTTTAAAAACCTGGCCAAGTGAAGCCAAAAAATTACAAAATTTAGGGTATATTTATTCATATATAAACTTTAATCACCCAAATTATTTATACATTTTTTTATTATTTTTTTTACAGATACGAACCCTTTCAGGTTCAGACAGAGTGGATAAGGTTCCTTTCCATTTTCATAAAATTACCAGAATACATTTCTTGTCTATATTCTCTTTATTCTTTCCTACTGTTTTTTTTTTTCCACCACCCCTGCACACAACGCTATCCAACAGCTCCTCAGCCCCGGGCCGCTCCACACACCTCGGCAGCAGAGCAAGTTGGTCCCATCATAGCACACTTTGTTATTACCCTTGCCCAGCCTGACCGACACGTAGCAAGGCTTTTTTTTACGTAGAACGTTCATGCAAAACATGTTTACCTGCGTCTACATTCTCTACCATGTATCCCATATGTGGTTGGCACACTAAGGTTTTAATGACACCATTGCAAAACGGTTCAAAGCCTACAGATGCAACCTCACGAGATATCTAAAATAGGGACAAAGCCAGTATGAGTTAGATATCCAATTTTTGGAAGAGCATCCCCGTGTGGAAGAAACCCCCACCCCAGCTCAGTTCCAATGACATTAAGAGCAACTTGGTAATAGCTAAACAATTTGACATTGGCTTTTGCCACATTAGCTGTTTAATTAATGAGGCAAAATGCTGACCCACCCATAATATTAGGCAGTCACATCAATCTTTTAGAAATTGACCTTACTGTATTTCCAACCAAGTCGCCTGCAACATCTTTTCCGAGGGTTGAGATCCATCACGTTGGCCATCTGACATCCAACGATCTCCCGGCAAACAATTCATTCCATGGACTGTGTGACGTGGAGTGTAACATTTCCGCCCCCCCCCGACACAAGCATTGTGTATAAAACCCAACTTATTTTCAAACAAAAATAATGGTTAAACCAGATGTTTTCACGTTGAAATGAATTTTCATATTCAGAAGATATTGAGTTGAGCGAGAGAAGGCATACATCGTTTCCTCCCGATTTCTGCTGGCATTCATCGAGGCATTTTATCAGTCAATTTTCACGGAGACATTAATTAATGAGATCCTTTAATTAGATGATCTGTCTGACAGTGAATGAATTATTTCTATAGACAGAATTACATCATCTTAATTAGTCTTCCTCCAAGTAATTTAGCTCTTTTCCAGCCGTTGGAAAGGACACGTTAATTGCAGGTAATTAATATTCAAATGAACTGCTTATTTCTATTTCCTTAAGACTCTCCACTCAAGAGCTCGGCTAATAGACGCCGTCTCTTGGAAGTGGCTTGGGCTATGGAAAAAGTGTTAGCATCTGCTTATTGTAAATTAGCACAATGGGAATATGGTTTCTATAATGATGGACAACGAATTCATTATTCAAGCAGAGATGAATCACAGCCTAAACATGTGAAAAGGCACATTTTATGAAATATTTATAATCATAAGTAAACTTTTGGAGTGCTTTCTTTACCATGAAACACGGAATTAGCCAGCATGTAAGACCCATTCTGCCCGTCTAGTCTGCCCATTATTTCCTGTTAGAATCTCAGACCCCTAACCAGTTCTTGGTCTCATCTTGGATTCAGGAGCAATATGTCTATGATCCCAGGAGAAAGGGACGCCTTCTGTAGATCTCTTTCTCCGTTAATCCCTCTGATATTATTCTGGACTCTTGGAGTACTTAGGCAGGCAGAGCCCCGGCGTGCCACGTGGGACAGCCTCTCCCTCATTCCTCCAATCCGGGAGAGGGTGTGGGCAGAGGCTCCGCCCTTTTTCTGGAGAGCTCCGGGGGGGACTGGACAACGCAGCAGGTAGCGGGGAGAAGAGGACCGAGAAAGAATACAGAAGGCCAAGACGAGGCAAGACAACCACCAGAGTTGCGGAAGTATGAGAGAGTATGAGAGAGTGTGTGAGAGAGTATGAGAGAGTATGAGAGAGTGTGTGAGAGAGAGCATGAGAATGTATATGAGAATGTGAGAGTGATTGAGAGAGTATGAAAGAATGTGAGAGAGTGTGTGAGAGAGAGTGTGAGAGAATTTGAGAAAGTGTGTGAGAGAGTGTGATAGAGAGCATGAGGAAGTGTATGACAATGTGAGATAAATTGAGATAGTATGAATGTGAGAGAGTATGAAAGAATGTGAGAGGGATTGAGAGAGAGAGAGTGTAGGAGAGTGTATGAGAATGTGAGAGGGATTGAGAGAGTGTGAGAGAGTGTTAGAGACTTGAGAGAGTATGAAAGAATGGGAGGGAGTGTGAGAGAGAGTATGAGAGCGTGTATAAGAATGTTAGAGAGATTGAGAGAGTGTGAGAGAATTCCCATTCTAGATCTGTGTATCCCCTAGATTGTAAGCTCCTTTGAGCAGGGCCCTCCTCACGTTGTTTCTGTCAAATTGTTATGTTATATACTGCTTGTCATGTCCTGTCTACCCATTGTACAGCGCTACGAATATGATGGCGCTATATAAAATAAATAATAATAATAATAATATTTATATATTTTATAGCTTAGTATAGTTTATATTCTTCACAAACATTCTACTGAATATCAAAGCATGTCTCCCAAGTGCCTCCCAAAATTCCATAGGCAGACTCGGCCCATAACCATAAAGATAATTGGCACCGCTTCTTGTCAACAAAAACATCATCTCAAATGGAACCAAATACAAAAACCTACATTTTTAGTTATTGTTAGACTTCATTATAATTTCGTTTGAGGGAGCTGAAATGGTGCTTTAGGTTGCCGGTAAAAAAAGTCTATAATAGGTTAAATACATATATTGATGTTTCTAAGATTGATTGTATTATTACTGCTTAAAAATTGTTTATGCGCAGTGATATATATTGATTTTGCGTGAATCATTTCACTTTTACTCAGCTGTTGGCACTAATGAGAATTAAGTCCATATTTTTTATTCTTATAAATATAAATATTATTTCTTTTTTTTTCTTTTGGCAAATGCATATAGAAGTATTCAGCAAAATGATAAAGGGAAAGAGTTAGGGAGTCTTTGGGCTCCAGTGATCATCATGGTGATTTAATATACAGACAGACGCTGAGCTGCACCCCGTTTAAACGAAGCTTTTAGATTTTAGCCAAGGGTTAGACCCGTTGCATGCCCTGACATGATAACACTTATAAAACAAATTGCAGATTCACTAATCTATGAGTTGCTTGCGGGCGTAAGCAAGTGTCTACGGATTTTACAAGTTACAGGCAAGGGCATGAAAGGGTATTTCAATGTGAAACTGCATGTCCTCACCAATAACTTGCAAAATCGGCACCCACTGTTGGAGGTATCTATGCCCATTGATAAAAAGGTATGCAACAGGGTGGGCATTGCCTTAAAATTCAGTGTTGGTGCCCAACAGCAGAGGGGGGGTTCTGCTGCCCTAAAGGTAGGCAAACAATCCAACAAAGCGTCAGAAAAAAAACAAGCAGGGTGCTGGGTTGTATAGCGAGAGGCGTTAGAAGCAGGAAGAGGCAGTAGGTTCTGCACTTTACAGATCTCTGGTCAGACCTCATGTAGAGCGTCATATTTCTGGAGACCCCATCTCAACATACGAGAAGAGAGAGGTAACGTAATAGAAACATTTAAATACATAATGGAATTTAATAAAGTACAAGAAGGAAATATATTTCCAAGGAGCCGCGATATTAAAACAATAGGTCATAATATACTTCACTGAGATTGTAGTAGATATCGTGAACAGCCTCCCACCAGAAGGAGCAGAATTTAAAACAAGGAGGGAATTTAAACATGGAAAAGGCATAAAAGGGGCCAAATAATGTCTGTTTTTTTACAACTCTAATAAATGGGCAAAATAAACTGGCTGAAAGCTTCTTGTCTGTTGTTAGGTTTCTGTGTTTCTAGGCACGTTCCTGTTCTGTGCTTAATAACCATATAATTCAGAATCCAGAAATAAATGTTATTATCAAAAAAATTAAATGTATGATGTAATACAACAGAACGACCCGCCAACTGGATATCAATCATCTAACCCCCGGAAATCAATCAAAATGTAACAAAACTGTAAATGTCCTATAAAATATTATAAGGACGGCGAAATATTTTCAAAAGCGCCGTCTCAACGTATAGACAACCGATTTGATTTATGGAAACTTGTAAACAGACAACAGGTCTGCCTTTTGAGGTTAAAACGAGAGTTAACGTCCAAGAGTCGTACCATTCTTAATCAGGGCACCGCGGATCTGATGCTTTGACAGCCGAATTCCGAGACATCTCCTCTGGGAATTCCGATACAGTAATTTATCTTCACTTGCGCTGCTTGACTGAAGGGGAATTATTCCTGTGATAACCTTTAGAGTGTTCAGAATGAGCCGAACTCCAAGGAAATTCTCCCCAGCTGCTCAATGATGGAGCAACCGTTGACATGCCAAAAAACTAGAAGGCGAATAAATCTAAAACAGGTCCTGACCGGGGGAGAAATAGGGGACTTGGCTAGAACCTGCATTGTCCGAAGAACAATTGAGAGATGATGGAAGAACAATTGAGAGATGATGGCTACACAATCTTGAAGACTGATATGTTTCATGTTTCGATGGGCCTGTCCAAGCCAACGCTAAAGCCGAACTTTAATGGCGCTCCAAGAAAGTGTTGCCACTCTGTGAGTTGACGTCTATGGGGACTTGGTTTAGGACAATGTAGAAAAAAAGTATGAGCTGTCTGGCTATGTCTAATATTTTTAGAAGACCCCAAAATGATGTGGGTGATGGGAAAGGATGAGTTGGCCAATGTTTTAGAGCATCTTAGACAAGAGAGGAGACCACAGGGGCCAGCTTTCTGCTGTTCGAACGGGTTAGAATGATTACGCGTTAATTATGACAGCCAATTGGATGGATTCCCTGGAAGCAATAGCTGAAAATGCTAATTTATTTAAGAAATAATAAATAAAAAATAACAAGTAATGTCAGGTGTGTCGATAGTGATCCCTAGATGTCCATATAGTTGTGGTGATTTTTTTTTTTAATGTAGCATTTAATTGAATATTTTGGCTGATGATTATTTCTTCTTCTGCTTTTATTATGCTATTTTTTTTCCTCTTATCTACAGAAAACCGCCATTTTTTTCAGCTTGGCACTCCGGACCTGGGTATTGCCGATGCAAAAAAAAAACAAAAACGTAATACGTGCCCAAAACCGGAATTAACCAGAAGACAAATTGTGTGGGAATTCTCAATAAAAATTACAATAAAAAGGTTAAATTTTTTTGTGCACACGGAAATATGCAAAAAGCAGGGAAAAAATAAATAAATAATGAAAAGGGCTGGTTACGCATGATTTGAACAAATAAATAGTTGGGTCGGTCTATTAAAGTGACCAGAAAGCGTCCTGCTGATGGTATTGTTTTCACGCTAAGCATTAAAATATGGCTACTCGGACCAACGGACTTGAAGAATTCTCCGCGTCGATCGATATATCAAATGCCGCGTACTGTTCACCTGACGGCAATAAAGGAACGGCGCAGTCCTGACGCTTTTCTTCATTTTAACAATGGTTATTTGGTGGTCAATTAGCCAGATCTAATTACCGAACAATGACGAGAGGGGAAGTCTGCGAGCTGGAACTCATCTCCTCCGGGTCTGCCTTTTACAAGTACAGCATTTCACAATTTTACGTTTGCATCTTTGATTGCAGTTGGTGAACAGGATAATTGGGTGACATTTCTTTCCGTCTCATGGTTCCCATTGAACACTCTTTTTTTTTTTTTTTTTAGT
>VKOC01035244.1:0-14171 GCA_009364415.1 Spea multiplicata | reverse complement strand
CACCATTTGGAACAAACATTACAAACAAACATACCCAATGCATCAACTGGATCCTGCGTGCCAAAAGCAACAGCAAACAATTTGCACCATCATTTGGGGCCAATCTTCCCAGAGGAGCAGACATTCGAAATAAAGCATGCCTTACAAACCACAGAAAAGAGAAAAAAGGGTCTACCAAGTAAATGACATCAGGAGAGGGCAGATACTTGCCATTTATCCTAATCCCTTTTAGCTGGGTGAAACATCTAACTTGTAAAGGCTGGAAAAACTGCCTAAGGTCAAAAAAAGCAATTTCCACAGAAAGGCTAAAACGCCAGAAAAAACGCCAAAACGCAGGAAAATGCAGTGGCAGTTTTCTTGGCTTTTTTCCTGGCGTTTTTCATCAAGAAAAAAACGCAGGACAAAAACCCAAGTGGAAACCTAGCCTAACAGAGAAGATACAAAAAACCATGGAAAGACATTGTCAATACTACTCTGTACTACTACAGCTGCAAGAGATTGTCCCTCAAAACTGCATCAAGGTATTCCCTATCTCAGCAGGGTGTATTTAAAAATGCTTTACAAGGCTTTTCTTTCCTAAACTTCATTTCTGAAACCACATTAAACCCATTTAATTGGTTTTAAGTGTTTTATCTTTTTGCTTGTTATTTTAATATGAGTGACCTTGCCCAGACTATAAATAGTCTTGAAAATAAAAACCTGAGCACTATGGGTTGTTAGAAGGTATCTTTAGAATGAATCCTGAGACAAAGCAAAGGTTCTTCTGGATTCTATTGATCTGGTGGGTGAGTCACCTACTGGATACTTGCCCAGTGTTCCAGATGTCCAGGCCCGGCATCTAATCACTAAACTGGACATTCGCAGGACACTGTCAACTATTAGTATTTAATTAAGAAGGTTAAAATTCAGTTTATTTATAATTGTGTGCATTTATCTTTGCGTTACCCCTCAAATTCATTTTATTGTGTTGTCGTTACATAGATAATGGTGCCATTGTTCTGTGGGATTAGTGAATCCTGGTTTGAGACACCGAGTGGCTGACCAAACAGTTAATAAATGGAATCCTTTTTTGCAGCTTATTGGGTAATTTAATTTAGAGTTCCTGTTTAATAGTCTCTTAACATAATTTCAACATTTAAGCATTTGTAATAGAAAATGTGTTTGCGGCAATCTATAGCTGTATTTACATTATAGGTAGCTTTGTAAGCCCCATCCTTCTGCATGTTTTTTATGCTTTTTATTTTGATGGATTTATTGAAGTTAATGTGACAGGTTATACAGGATCATTTCAGCTGCATTTCTTTTAAATTAGTAGTTTCTCCAGAAACCCATGAAGCAGTCCCAAAAGAAAATTTATATTCATGATGGCAATTGGAAACGTACCTGCGATAACTACGCTTATAACATAAATGGTGTCTATGGTATTAGTTTAGGGGGGCAGATTGGCAAATAAAGCATATCTTGGGGACAGAGTGGTAAATATAGGGGAGTATGAGACAGAGTGGCAGATAGGGGGGTATAAGACATCTGGGGGCAGAGTGGCATATAGGGGAGGTATAAGGCATACCTGGGGCACAGTGGCATATAGGAGGGTATAAGGAATATCTGGGGGCAGAGTAGCAAGCCGTTGAGCAGATGTGCATAACTGGGGAGCAGGTTGGCAAATAAAAGGAAATAAAACAAAAAAATTCATTTTTTTCAATCATAGCTTTCTTTTTAAATATGAAAAAAGTTTACATGAATATTTACTAAAAAAGCTATAATTTTCTTATAGGGTTCTTATATTCAGGCTTTTTCTTTTTTTCTAAATTAATATTCAAATTTGGGGGGGGCGTCTTCCAATCAAGCAAAAGACTTCATGAATATTGGCATCAACCATCAGCTGAATTTGATGCTTGTGCAGGGAATGCCCAATGACTACCCAATACGGTCCATCTCTTCAGATGTTTATTGGAACCGTTTTTTTGTTTAGTTCAGTTCAGTTGAATGCTGAAAGAAAATTATCTTGACTTACATCGGCTTTTCCCTTTAAAAAGTGTACTTGGCCGTTGGCCACTGAAGGCAGCTGGCACAACAATCCAAAGATGAGTCTAAGGGAAGACCAAGGAAGATTGTGCCACGTACCCAGACCTATAAAGAAGACTTTGTATTTATTTGCAGCTATGACTACAGGCACACAGCCAGCCATTCAGCAGTAATGGTCACTAAGCGAGACAGCAGCACAAGACTTTGGCTTTTACAGAGAAGGAGGCAAGGTGTTTATAGATCAATGCAGACCAATTATGTTTCTATTGATTTATTCACCTATAACTTGAACATTCTCTTCTGTGCAACCTGTGTATATTTACACGTTATGCAAAATGTTTTTTCTTAGTTATTTACGCATCTTAAAATATGCCTGTCATCGGGTACCAGAGGCAAGTTTTTTCACATCAAACTCATCCAACCACGTCTTTACAGACCTTGCTTTGTGCACTGGGGCACAGTCAAAAGTTGTGAAAAGCCTTCCCAGAAGAGTGGAAGCTGTTATAACTGCAAGGGGGGGGGGGGGGCAGCTACATATTTACGTCTATGTATTTAGAATGTGAAGTCATTAACCCCTTGGCTGCTAAGCCATTTCACACCCTGGTGCTAAGCTAGTTTTCGGCATTTTGGTGCATCTCACGTTTAAATGTGTTTCAAGTACATTTCTTGGGAATAAACTATACAAACCATATATTGTTTTTTTCAGCACACCCAGCAGATTCCAAATATACCATTTTTATATGTGTATGTCTCATTAGGTTTGCAAAATACAACCAAAAATGGGAAAAAAGTGTAATTTTTCACTTCCAACTCAATAAAAACTAGTTTGTAATGTTATTTTTCTAAACTCTAATATCAAAAGCTGTGTTGCTAAATATTTGTAGTAGGTAACCGGTCTAAAATAAACAGACATTGAGAACAGTAGACTGTGTTTTTCTAATATTTTATTGCTAAAAGTTAAATTTATTAGACTATCACAAAATTCATCTTTAAATTTAATGCATGGCTGCGTCAATTAAACAGCTCTAGCTGCCCGGGATGTTAAAATATGCCAACAAAACTATATATTTTTAGAAACTACACCCCCAGCCGCAGCAAATGAGGTCTTATTTGTATTTGTATCACAAATCTGACTTGCACAACAAATAAGTGAATATCACACAAATAAAAATAAAAAATAAATAAAATTAAAAGCGACAAGTTCATTTATGTCTTCCGCACTCCAGGTTTGTCCTAGAAACACATGCAGCCCCTCATTTGATGCGCCAAGGGGTGTAGTTTCTGAAAATATATACTTTATGTATCATAATTTAACTTCCCAGCTGTCTAGAGCTGTCTAATTGCAGCCATCACCCCTAAATGTTTTAAGACAATTTTTTAACAAGATTCTCCAATCTGCCATATCTGAAGTTAAGGTGGTCTAGACATCTGGGAAGTTAAATTAGGGTACATAAAGTACACATTTCAAGAAACTACACCCCTTGGATCTTCAAATGAGGGGCTACATGTATTTCTAGGACAAAAGTTAAGTTCACAGATAATGATGGAATATGTCGCTTTGGCTAGAAAATATGTTTTTTCTAACCATAGCGACATGTTCATTTGTGTCTTGCGCACTCCAGGTTTGTCCTAGAAACACACGCAGCCCCTCATTTGATGCGTCGAGGGGTGTAGTTTTTGAAAATATGTACTTTTTGTGCCATAATTTAACTTCTTACGTGAGCAATAATGCCACGTCAAGGCTTCAACCCTAATTACTGACCATTCACACGCTTTTCATATCTCCATTCACTCGCAGAAGCACACACCATACTTTCCATACATTCACTCACAGAAGCACACACACCATTCTTTCCCCTTACAATCGCAAAGAGATGATCGTAAAGGGAGAAAAAAAAAATCACTTTTACAGCAAAAATAAGTTTTGCAGTAAAAATGCAAGGGGCTCCAGGGATGACATGGTTAACTTACGTACTACAGGCTATACGGCTGATTTTTGCAGTTCATCTGGATTTCAAAAATTGCCTTCCTCTACCATTGGCTAAATTTAACCCCATGATCAAAGGGATCATGGGGTTAAAATTTAGTATCGGCCATTTTTAAAAAGGGAATGTGACTTTTTATAGCTGTATGATCACTGTGGTAACATTGGCTACCACAGTGATCATTTAGCTAGAATACTTAAACTTTTTTTTTTTTAAAGTTAAACCAGTTTATGTTTAGATAATTTAATTTGGGGGTCTCTAGGCAATTTTGATCTTTATTTATCTGCCTTTAGAGACCCCCAAATCATTTTTTTTACTTTTTTTGTACATTTTTATTTTTTTTACTTAATATTTTTTATTCTTTTTTTACAAGCAGTATACCGTTGGAAAGGTGAGGCGATTACCTTTCCAACGGTATATGTTGGGGGTCTGTAGCTGCTTAGATGCCTGAGATACAGGCATCTAAGCAGCATGCCCCCATACCGTGAAAACTGACAATTGTCAGTTTTCAATAAAGTTGCGCGGTGACGTCATCGCGTCATTACGCGCGACGTCACCGGCCGGATCGGGTGGTCCCAGTGATGCCCTTCAAAATGAGGGGCAGATCGCCGGGGTAGGTGGTGATGGAGGTCCACAGACCCCCATCAAGGTAGGAGAGTGCTAGCGACGGCATGGTGCCGTCGTTAGCACCTGACTGGGACTGCTAGCGACGGCACCATGCCGTCGTTAGCAGTCAAGGGGTTAAAGTCTCTGTTGGTGTAACGGTCAGGTGTCCCCATACGTTTTATAATAGTACAACATTTTCATTCGCAGATTGTCTCATTCTGGGACATTTTCAATACAATCATTTATTCACTCCTTTATAAACCTATCCCCCCTTTTTTTGCTAACTGCTGAGAAGGAATATAGGAATATGATTTATGCCAAATTTAATGAAATTATTTTACATTTTAACAAATATTTGAGCTGAAATAATATATCTTCGACATGATTTCCCATTAATAGTCATTTTATGGATGTCTGTCACTGATAATAAGAAAATAAATACGTTGTTGGAGACACCTAGCTCCATGTTATATGTATTCTGGAAAGATGCTAATGGATGGGGACAAAAAGGGTTTATGGGATAATTATGAGGAAAGACTGAAAGATCTCAAAATAGGCAACAAAGAGACCAAACATAACTCTGAGGAAGCCACAAAGCTCCACATCAGAGATTGGAGTATCTGTCCATAGCACCACTTTAAGCCGTATGCTCCACAGAGCTGGGCTTTACAGAAAAGTAGCCAGAAAAAGCCATTTCTTAAAGAAAAATAAGCAAACATGTTTGCTGTTCATCAAAAGGCATGTGGGGCCCGAAGACTTAACCTGCCTGGCAGCGGGGGCGATGAAGGCAGCATTCTTAAACTTCGCCACGAACCCATAAATGACCCCCCCCCCCCCCCCCGGTATTACCTTTGAAGAGTCTGCGGCGAGTCTCCCTGCTTCTGCCACAGTGCCTGGCTTGTAATGCTGAGCGCCGGAAACTGATGCCACTTCCGGCACTCAGCATTACAAGCCGGCACCAAGACCTAACAGGGAGACTCGCCGCAGAGGAGAGAGAGAGGGGCGCCGAGCGGGTAAGCGAAAACCACTCGACGCCCCTCTCTCTCTCTCTCTTACGCTTCAAAAAAAAACGCTTGGGGCGTCAAAGTGCCGCCCCTTCTTAAGTGCCGCCTGGGGCAATTGCCCCAGTTGGCCCCATTGTAGGGCCGGCCCTGCATGTGGGAGACGCCCCAGACATATGGAAGAAGCTATGATGCAAACTCAACACCTCTTGTCACCCCAGGAACACCATCCCCAAACATTGAAGCATGGTGGTGACAGCAACTTGTTATGGGGATGTTTTCCTTCAGCAGGGACTGGGAAACTGGTCAGGATTGAAGGAGTGCTGGATGGCGCTAAATGCAGAGAAATTCTTGAGGGAAACCTGTTTTTGATTTGAGACTGTGATGGAGGTCCACCTTCCACTAGGACAATGACCCTAAACATACTGGTAAAGCAACACTGGAGTGGTTTAAGAGAAAAACCTTAAATGTCTTGGAATGGCCTAGTCAAAGCTCAGACCCCAATCAAATGGAGAATATGTGGTATGACGTAAAGATGGCTGTACACCAGTGGAACCCAGCCAAATTGGAGGAGCTGGAGCAGTTTTGCTTGAAGAATGTCCCAGTGACTTTGGTGGGTGGTGAATCGTTATACATGCTCAGGTTTTCTGGGGGGTTTTTGCCTTTTTTTTGTTTCACAATAAAAAATATTTTTTCATCTTCAAAGTGGTCGGCGTGTTGTGTAAATCAAATGCTACGAAACCCAACAAATCCATTTAATTCCATTATTCCAACATAATAGGAAAATACCAAGGGGATGGGTGAATACTTCTGCAAGGGACTGTATAAGATGGAGACCCATCTGTTAGAAAGAGGTGTATATAACATGGTTATCCACCTGTTAGAAGAAGGTGTATATATGAAATGGACACCTATCTGTTAGAATGTTACCCACCTGTTGAGGGAGGTGTATGTATAAGATGGTTACGGCTTTTTGATGCTGGGTATACACCTGTCGGGGGGAGGGGCTTGTGATACATACACACCTGTGTGTGGGGAGGAGATCTGAGTCAGGCCGGGAGGGCAGGTAGAGCAGTGAGGTAGCCGGCTGTTTGGGGAGAGAATCCTGTGATACCGCCTGCTTTTGTCTGCTGGGATCGCGTGTCTGGAGAAGAAGCCAGAGATCCCCGGTAAGGAGCGAACTGCTGACCGGAACCTGCTTCGCTGTAGGTTTCTTATAATTGCGGGTACGGACCATTTGATCGCTTGGGGGCAGATATGTTATTGCACAGCACGTGTACATTGTGCGGATATGCCCCCAGTGTGCTCTGCGTGGACCTGCGCTGCGATCTAATGCTCTCTGCAAGCTCCTAGCGCGTTGCTTTCTAAAAATTACGTCATACGTTTTCACTTTATGGCACAGCCTATTCCCAGGACTGGGTACCGTAAATCAGTTATTATGAACTCCCCCTGTTGAATTATCCCAATGGATATGACGAGGAAGGGCAGTTTATTATGAGCTTTACCCTCTTGTCCGCCCGACGCGCCTTTGATTTGCCGAGGTTGTGTTTCTGGGAATGGAGGCTACTGCTAGTCCCATATATAGCTGCGTTGTGTGTAATCCTCGCTATAAAAACAATTCAATAATAAAATAAGCGGCAACCATAGTGTGCAGCTAACTGCCTGTTAGTGCTGCAAAGTGAGCTTCTACCAACTTAGAGTGTATCCCAGGTGTTCGCAAACTAATAGTAACACATATGTGTATCAATACATCACACTATACATATATACCATACTGTATATAGTATAAAGCTGGGCTGCATGCCCCTCAGGGATCCTACACCGTTATGGTATGGCTCTGGAGTAAGGATGCCCTCTGGAAAGCTGAGGCCTGGCTGTTTTATGTACAAGACTTATTCAATTCTCACTTTCCAAAAATATAATTTCAATTATTAACAGGGCAGTGTCGTTCAGTCTCACACTCTGGTTTTATATCTCTAGGGCTCAAACTAGTTTTCTAGTGTAGGATCTTTAGTTGCATGGGGCTATAGAATCACACTGAATGGCATGTGTTCTATGTTCCCCATCTCAATATAATATATATATATATATATATATATATAAATATAAGAAATCTGGGATAGTTGTATGTTGGTAGCCAACTTCCCCTCCCACACTAGGGCCACGTACACAAGATTATGGCACTCTGGTGACACCGCTAAGGATAACAACTGGGCTTGTTAATTATCTGTTGAAGAAATGGACCATACCATTATGCTGGTGGCTGTTGGTACAAACTATTTAATAAAGGTGGATTTTTATAATTTTGATGGTATACGCATGAATTTGGTACACACTTTCTAGATGTTATGACGTAGATCATGCGAAAGAGAGAGACTAGCTGCCATGGGTGGTTAGGGAGACTTTCCTGCTCTTGAGATGCAGCTAGTTATTTAGTGAACTAGAACATAATCCTAGGGTTAGTTAATGGGTCCTTGGTGTAGAGTATGTTTATATATTATGATGCCCAACACACCTTCTCTACCATGGTCCAAGGAGTATTTCTGGATTTTAACTATAAAATGTGTTTTTGGATGCTGTGTATTGCCAGCCACTCAACAGATGGCAGCATGTATCCAGTTATGTTCTTTTGTTAGCTTTGTTCTGTGTTCTTGTGTTAGAAATACTTTAGTTCTCAATTCAAGTGACGATGTTTGGGGTTTTGTTCTGCCACACGTATATGGGTTTTGTTAACTTGATATAAGTAGTTTTGAGATATATAAAACTCTGCCAACACTTTCAGCCAAAAGATTTTGTCTGCCCCCCTCCATGTAGCAAATGCTCATCATAAAATAGCTCTGATGCCAATTCATAGACTATGGGAGGGGGGGAAACAAATCTGATATTGGCTACTGTCAAATACTGTCTTGAGCGAGAAATATTGAAGTGCCTGGACGCCATTCCAGTTAATCTGCTTCAACAGGCATTTTCATGAAGTTTCCAGAAACTCGAGAGCCTGCTGATGAGTTGTGGTTTACATGAGTTACTCATGGACCGCTCTCTCTCAAACTGGGAAGTAAACAATCTAGAAAGATTTTAACATTTCCTCTACTAGTGTCATATTGGGGACTATGCGTATATGTTATGCACATGGCCTTCTACTTTCAGATCTTCTCTTACTGGATAATCAAAAGTAAGACATTCCCTACTAGTGCTCATCTAGAGCTGTTATTTCCCATTTCATATGGCTTGGTAGACTCGGCAAAGACCACATGCTGGTCCAAATGATGGAAATCACGGGATATCCTAAAATGATTGTTCATACCCATGTATGTAAAATAAATAGAACATTGCATATAGTTGGGGACTGTGGAGAACTATCATGTCTGTAGCTAGTTTACTAGCTTTTGTGTTTGTTCTGTTTTCATGTTCACTTGTTTCACGTGGACTCCTGAGCTTTCTACCGCACATGAATTAGTGGTTGAGTCTCGCTACATCAACAAAGTACTGCTGCTTGCATCCCTACTTTTTTTTTTATTCTGATGCTGTTATTACATATTGTATGTAATATATGCACCTATCTTTAGGTATCAGCCCCCTCACAGCAACAACAGAAACAACCTTTTAGTGTCAGACGGAACTACCCTAATGGATCGCTACCGCTATTTCATCTTTAACCAGCGAAGCATGGTGGTGCTAGGGATACTTCAGATTGCCTTTGCTGGGATCTCCATAGTATGTGGTTTCATGGATGGTGCCTTCAGGAAAGAATCTGTGTTGGGCAACAGCAGAGCTCCGCTGTGGGCTGGAGTGGTAAGGCTCTATTTCTGTCAATTTCCTATACTGTGTTCCAGATGTTTATCACATGGGTTCCTCCAGAGTATACAGAAGAAAATACATAGAAATCCACTAAATCCTCAGACTTCTGATTGTACTATTTTTTTTTCTTCTAGATCATGGCTCTTCCTGGTGTACTGGCTCTCTTTTCCTCTCAAAAGAAAAACCCAGTTCTGGTAATACTCTTTTAACTCAGTTTCGCTCATTAACAATCTCAGCATACAAATGAAGACGCATAGTCTGCAGTACAAACTAACTCTTGTTGACTGCATCTACAATAATAGCCAGCCATATTGCCAGCTGAAATTCATGGGGATTGTAGTCGGCTGTAACTACACACACTAACTTTTTTGCTCCCTTTATATACAGTCATGGGAAATGTAGACTGGGCTGAATGTTACCACCAGAGGTGTATCTAGGGTATGGCACCTATGGCCATAGGCGCCATTTGAAAGGGGGACGCCAGTGAGCAGCTTTTAAAACGCCTTTTTTTTTTTTTTTAATGCGGAGGGGAGAGAGAGGGGTGCCTAGCAACCGCTCAAATGCCCCTCATTCACTAGATACGCCTCTGGTTACCACCCCAGCTATTATAAACTAAATGGGTAACCAAAGTTTGCCTTCAACCAGGCCAACCCCCACCCGCCCTTGCCAAAAATCCTGTGGCCACCGAAGGCGAATTTGTGTCCAGTATGCATTTACTTAAATTGGGGCCTGAAAGTATTCCTTTAAATACAAATTAGATGGATGTTGCAAAACAGATAATAGTAAGAGTTGAAGAAAAAATTACGTTAGCACGTTCAGATAAAGCACATTCTATAGCCTTCTTAACATAATTTGCCATCAGATTAAACATGTTGGGTTGTTTCCGTGCTGATGATTGGTAACCCAGTTAAAGTGACTTCTTGATGCTACCATGTGTCTAATCAGTAATTCAGTGTCCTCTCTTTGTGTTCAGGTGAATACTCTAATAGCTTCCTCTGTCTTCTCTTGTTTTACCACCATTATTATTATTGTATATGCCTGCCTAACACTTGGCTACGGAGAAGATGATGACTATGTGTTTTCTCACACACCTGTCCATGTTATTCACACGGTAAGTAATTGTAGAAGTTTCCAGAATTATTTGGACTAATTTTTAATATTTTGCTTGAATAAAGCCAACATGGCTGTTAAGTAACTTTTTTTTATTTATTTTTTTAAATTAGAAGTTTATCCTTGGTCGACTAGTTAAAGGAGCAAACATAGCCATGTTGATTGCATCACTGCTGAGCCTTTTTGTGGTCCTGTGCATTGCGTACATCGGCTGCCGGAGTTTACCGCATTGTATGTGTTATGACAATATAACTGGAATGGTGAGTACTTGTGAGATGTACTCATTTTAGAATGAACTATTAAAGTACCCGATCACCATAATACTACTTTCTTTGTGTTAGGAATGGTTGCATCCAGACCAACCTCAGACAGTTGAACTTGTCTGTACGTTCAGAGGTAAGTATAGCCTCCCCTGTTAACATTTTCTAAAGGGGTAGGTAGTTATTCCAGTCTATGACCCCCCCTTTGTCTGTCTCTGTCTCTCTGTGTTCTTTAAAGCCTTGTTTGGGGGATTTTGTCTTTAGGTGAAGAGGAGAGGATTTTTAACTCGCCGGTACGTTTTACCGACTGCAGCGCAGAGGCCGAAGATGATTTTTCACGACCTCCCCCTTATATCAGGCTTTCATGAGAAGACAAACCCTTTTTTCCACCGAAAATGAAAGATTTGACCTGAGGAAAATTCTGATTTTATATTTTTAACAGTGCTCCAAACAAAAAGGCCTTCTGACTAGCACAAGCAAGGATGGTCTATAAAACCAAGGTTTCTCAAGCAAAGTCATCATCTGCTTCCTTATTGAACACAAATTTGAAACCTTGGTCACAAATGGTTAAAGAAAACTTCAAATATGAGACAAGAAACTTAAAGTCAATCTAGCAATTTGTTTTTAAATGCAAATTATTTATATGTTCAAACATATTTTAAAGTCCTGTTTTTTATGAGGAAAAGAAACTTTAACTTGTTGCAAATGTTTTTTTTCTATGTGCAATAGAACAAATATACCTCATTTAAAAATCCACACTTCTAATACTAAAAATTGTAATTTACACAGGTTTTCCCAATTCATCTACGCATTCTTTAAAGTGTTTTATTCAAGAACGGGGTTCTAGAGAACAATTGTTCACCTAATGTATAAACTTTTTAATAAAATATTTTGTGAATTATATTGTATGTTTGCATCTGTTTATATAGCTTAATGCTTTGACATGAAAAGCAGGAGAGTGAGACTGGCATTTGAATGTCTGGAAATCTTTGCTTGTCTGTAAGAGCAAAGGAAAATTGACAAAAGGACTGTTTGTGCAGAAGTGGCCAAAAAAAAAAGCCCAGTGAGGCAGATGGACAGATCTATAAGATTGGGCAGAAAGCGGCAAAGCAAGTTTATAAGAACTGCCAAAGCAGACACAGAAGAGGGAGTTGTCCAGTCAGTAAAAAAGGGAAGATAAAACTTTTAAAAAGCATAAATGGGAAGAGGAAGTAAAGCAAGGCTTAGTTTGATTAGAAACAAAAGGAAGGCATGTAGAAGAGGATAAAAATGTTTTGTGATGTGAATGAAGGAACGGGACCTCGGTTAGGAAAAAAGACTTATGAGTCACCTCGTACATGTGAGTTTATCGAGTAAGAGGTTCTACTTCTGCTTTTTAAGTTAGCCAAATTGATGGGGCCTGATGGGATGCATGCCAAGTTATTAAAAGAGCTTGGGGGTATAATAGCAAAAGTGTTAAGACAATTGCACTGTCGCTCTCATGGAGCGATTGGGCAGCAGGGGAGGGTTGTCCCTGTCCCTGAAGCTGCCTCTGGCAGCTGGGACGCAATTGCTGGTCTATAGACCAGCCATTGCAGGGGGAGTCTCTGATGACTGCTGTAGGTTTCCATGCCTACAGGAGTCATTAAAGGGCTTGTGGGGGCTCGTTTTTGCTGTTGCTGGGCTTCCAGGCAGACCACCAGCAGCAGAGCCCCTTACAAAACGGGAATTAACCCCTAAAATGCAGCATTGAAGGGGTTAACGCTGCACTGTTGCTCTCAGAGCGATCAGGCAGCAGGGGGGGTGTTGGGTCAGGTCCCCGCACTTGTGTGGGGGTCCAATCAACACTCGACCACCTTCCTTGAAGATGCCTGTGGCAGCTGATAACATGATTGCTGGTTTTCCAGCAACCGTGTTTTCAGCCTACAGGATCACTCCGTGGGTGTGATCTCAGGATCGGGGGCAGGCTCTGAGTGGCTGTGCTGTCTGCCCAGACTCCTGGGCCAGACAGCAGCAGCGCCCCCGAGACGCGAGGGCAATTTTTTGTGGAACAGGCTGACAAACACCTAGGCGCCAGGACAAAATTCTGTCGCCATGGCGACCTGGGATTTGTCAAGCCCTGGGCTACCATCAGTGTCATGCCAACAGTGAAGCATCCCGACTATTCATGTGTGGGGTTGCTTCACAGCCAAGGGAGTGGGCTCACTTAGCCACGAATAAAGAATGGTATCAATTCATCCTTCAAGAGCTACTTCTCCCAACCATCAGTTTGGTGACGAACAAAGCCTTTTCCAGCATGATGGAGCACCTTGCCATACAGCTCAGGTAACAAAACATTGAAATTCGGGGCCATGGCCAGGAAACTACCCAGACCTTAATCCCATTGAGAACTTGTGGTCAATCTTCAGGAGGCGGGTGGACAAACAAAAACCCACAAACTTGATTATGCGAGAATGGGCTGCAATCAGTCAAGATGTGGCCCAGAAGTTAATTGACAGCATGCCAGGGCGGATTGCAAAGGTCTTGAAAAAGAAGGGTCAACACTGCAAATATCGACTCTGCATAAACTTAATGTAATTGTCAATAAAAGCCTTTGACACTTACGAAATGCTTCAGTATACCATGGTAACATCTGACAAAAATATGTAACACTGAAGCAGCAAACCTTGTAAAGACCAATACTTGTATCATCAAAACTTTTGGCCACAACTGTATGTATACATATATATATATATGTGTATGTAGATATTGTGTGGTATGCTAAAATTTGTTCATATTAAGAAACCTGTTTTTTTCCCCGGGACAGGAAATTATTGGTAAGTGACTCATAAGCAGAACTTTGTTTTTTTCTCTTTCTGCTATAAATATACATTACCATATTCTTGCATAATTATCTTTAATACTGATCATCTGCAATGAGGAATGATGTGGCCTTTGTACATACCCCAAAGTCTTTTTTTGATAATATTTTACATTACTAAAACAGGATGTGCTGTTCAGTATGCTTATGGAATTAAAGTATACTCCAATTTTATTTTTACTAACATTTTGCATTAAAATCGCACCCTGCCCTTGACAACCACCCGGCTATACAGAGTAGAAACCCTATCCCAGCTGCGGATTCTGCCTTCCCTTACACAGTCATTACTTTTAACTAACTAAAATGACACATGATGTCCCAGGATCCAAGCACTTGCTTTCTATTTAAATTTGGCTACTGTATTAGAAAACAGTTAAATATAAGCTTATCTGATGGAGTATATAAATACTCACAAAACTTCACTTCCCCAATGGTGTCCCACTTTGTACGGTACCACAGTTAAACCCTTCATGGCAAATATATTTTACACCATAAAGACTGCATGTTTAACCATTATTCATATAATTGAGATATATATATATATATA
>VKOC01035243.1:0-10736 GCA_009364415.1 Spea multiplicata | reverse complement strand
TACTGTGATATACTGAAGCAGAGCATGATCCCCTCCCTTCGGAGACTGGGCTGCAGGGCAGTATTCCAACATAACAACCCCAAACACACCTCCAAGACGACCACTGCTTTGCTAAAGAAGTTGAGGGTAAAGGCGATGGACTGGCCAAGCATGTCTCCAGACCTAAACCCTATTGAGCAACTGTGGGGCATCCTCAAAGCGGGTGTACTCACTTTTGTTGCCAGGGTTTAGACATTAATGGCTGTGTGTTGAGTTATTTTGATGGGAAAACCAGTTATACAGACTGTACGCTCACTACTTTACATTGTAGCAGAGTGTCATTTCTTCAGTGTTGTCACATGAAAAGATATAATAAAATATTTACAAAAATGTGAGGGGTGTACTCACTCTTGTGAGATACTGTATAAGTATATGCTAGCATGAATGTGTATGTGTGTTTTAGCATGAATGTGTATGTGTAAATGTAGGTGAGAGCTAGTGTGTGTTAGTGTAAGTGTCTGTTACTGCACAGGTGAGTTGCTAGTCCTCCCCTGCCTGTGTTGTCTGTACAAAATCAGTCGTGGGGCAGAATCAGGACTTGCATAAAACAGCCACAGAAAGTGTTTTCATCAAAACTGTTGACAATAGGGGTCAGTTTGCACTACTGTTACTGTACTAAAATAATAAAATTTCACTTCCCTCAGTAGACGTATGCCCATAGATACCAATGTAAACACAAAGTGTATTTGCTATTCCTATTCCTATACCTAAAGTTTACTGATGTTTTTGCAAATGGAGTGATGATGTGCATAATTCCCTCCTTTTACCTTTGGCAAAACTCCTTTCCTAGATCCCTTTCCCATAGATGAATGGCAACCAAATCTGTGCACCTGTAAAATATTCAAGTGGCCCAGAGCCCAGGCAGGGATTTAGTAAGTACAGTTTCAAACTCTGTCAATATATACCTTAGGGGCCTCCCAGAGAACTTGTTATTGCTGACAGGGAGTTGCTAGGGGGGCTACTGGAGCTGAAATACTTTAGACCCAGACTCTCCATTCAGGAGTATGGGCTGGCTAGAGAGGCCATATATAACACCATATCCCAGCACTCAGCACCAGTGGCAATCGGCTGGGTGCCACTGACTGCGTCAGCACGCTCTGTTTCGTTCCCTGGGAGCCAGGAACAGAGTGTGGTCAAGTAACATGAGATCAAGGGGCCCTGCGGGTAAAGCAAAGAAAATCTGCAGTTGACTTGTGGGGGAAGGAAGAAAGGGGGTGAGGAAGCAAAGTTTATATGTGTTTGTGAGCATTCATGTATGTATGTATGTATGTAGGTTTGTGTCTGAGCATTTATGTGTACATGTATGAGCATGGATGTGTATGTGTGAGCATGGATGGGTATGTGTGAGCATGGATGCGTACATGTGTGTTGGCATGAATGTGCAAATGGCACATAAAAGCGTAAAAACGTAACAACTTACACATTGGAGATTAGAATATGATATAGTTTACCTCTTTTTCATAAAAGTCATGGAACTGTACAAACAGAGGAAGATGTGCACAGCCAAAATTGTGAATCCTTGTACTACTTTACACAAGGAATATACAGCACAGCACGTCTAGAAGCATTTTATATATTTTAGTACTTATATTTAATATACTTATATATAAGTATAATATAGTTGTGAATAACTGTTAATAATTGTATTGAGAGTATTCATCTACTATTGTCCCTTAAACAAATATATGAGATTTACAAATGCATTGCATATTTTAAAATGAACATTACAAGATTATTGTGGAATAAATGCAGTTATACAATATAGTACCAGTTTAAATATGATGATAACTTACACTGCTACATACGAGGAAAACCCCTATATGAGTAATATGAATTCATTTTTCTTGATACATAAGGAGTTAATGGTGGGGTTCTGCCACCCAATTTTTAGGCGTTGTCCCGTTGTCCCAGGTAGTTGCCCTTTGTTCTGCTTTTGTGGGATGTGGGAATAGTTGTCCAATTGAGAAGATCCTCTAATCTCCCCCAGGGAGATGTAAAATCAATTGCACCACAGACCACCAGCACAGCTCCCACGTGAACACCTTGCAACCATTTGTAACTGAGCATTATGAGGTGGCTCTTCCTATAAGGTGAACAGCCAGGGGCCGGCCCTAGGGGTGTGCGAGCTGTGCGGCCACACAGGGCCCCATGGCAGAAGGGGCACCATGCGGCCATCCCATCACCAAGGCCAGGGCCGCGCCAGGAGGCGGCAGGGAGAGGAGGAGAGAAAGGGGCGCAGAGTGGCTAAAAAGTTTTTAGCAATCGCTTGGCCCCCTTTGTCTCCTCAGCTCCCTACCGCAGCCCTGTCTGTGGTGGTGGGAGTTCGAGGCCTTGGTCGCGGTGTGGCACTTCATGATAAGCGCCGGAATATGACATATCCGGACGCTCAACGGTGAAGCTGCACGCGTTGTGGCAGGACAGCGACACTGAGGCCTCGCGCTCCAACCACAGTACTTCTCCAGGGTGAACTGCAAAGGGGGGTAGATAGTAAGAAGGGGGTAGATAGTGAGTAGGGGGAGGAGAGGGGGTAGGCAGTGAGTAGGGGGAAAGTGGGTAGATAGTGAGAAGGTGGAAGAGGGGGTAGACATGAGACAGGGGGAGATTGTGGAGAAAGGGAAGGAGAGGGGGTAGATTTTTTTTCGAACATTGGGGTTCCAAAACTAGGTGCGTCTATACAGTGGTGGTAGATTTTTTTTAAAAAAATTAACGGAAAGGGGACCTGCTGCTTACCTCTTAGTTGTTCAGCAGCGTCTCTTGAACAAGCCCTGTTTGGCCGAAACGTTGCTTTTGTTTGCTCTCGCTTAATAAAGTATCCTGAAGATTGGAAGCTGGTTGGAGTGCTGGGATTCATTTTCTTTGTGTGGGTCAAGAGGGTTTATGCTGTCCCTTTTTTCCTGCGAGCATCCAGCTTCCTGGGAGTTGAGTGCAGAACTATTTTTTCTTTTTTGATATGCCACATGTATGAAAAAGTCATAGTTCAGGCAGCAAAAAAGTGAACACTGACAGAAAGTGATGGGCATGTACTGGCTGCCTGAGCATGATAGAAGTGTAATTGCTAACAATTGCTAGCCGCTAACATCAATCACACTCATATCATTCCCAGGCTGCCAGTACAATAACTTTATGTAATATATATTTTTTTTAATTTTGTGCGTCTTATACATGGGAAAATATGGTAATTAATATGTGGATGAATTGTATGAATGAGTGAGAGACTGAAAGAATTGCTGTATGGATGAATTGTGTGAATGCGTGAGAAAATGAATGAATTAATAGGTGGTTGAATTGTGAATGAGTAAGATAATAAATGAATTAATGTCTGTATGAATTGTGTGAATGTGGGAGATAATGAATGAATTAATATGTGGATGAATTGCGTGAACGAGTGAGAGTATAAATTAATGTGTGCATAAATTGTATAAATAAGAGAGAAATAATGAATTAATGTGTGGATGAATTCTGTGAATTAATTAGAGAATGCATGAATTAATGTGGATGAATGGTGAGAATGAATTGTGAGAATGCATTAATGAATATGTGTAAATGATTTGTGTGAATGAGTGAGAGAACGAATAATCGTGTGAAGGAAATGTGTAAATGAGTGACTATAAGTGTTTTGTGTGTATCATAGATGTATACGTGATTTGGGGAAAGGCAAAGATGGCACAAGCAGAGTATTTGATCTTTGAGCATCAAGATGGCATGGGCAGTGTGTTATCTTATCTATACCTTTAATGCTGAGTTTATATGTAATTTCCAGTTGATCTATACCTGTAAAGCCAGATTTGTGTTATGCTGTTGATCTTTATCTGATATGCTATGTTTCCATACATTAGTTATGTATACCTGGGTTTGTATATCTTATTTAGTTGATCTATACCTGCAGTGCTGTTTCCATGTGTTGTTTATTGGATCAATACCTTCAGTGCTGAGTTTACATGTGATCCCCAGTTGATCTATACCTGCAAAGCTGGGTTTGTGTGTTATTCTGTTGGACTATACCTGCAATGCTATACATGCAAGTGTTGTTTACATGTGTTGTTTATTTGATCTATACCTGAACTACATGGAGGAAGGAAAAGAGAGGTGTGGCACTGTGAATGAGGGGACAAAGGGACTGTGGGGATGATTACGGGGGAGAAGACCTTTCAAAATCACGGTAGAGTCAGAAGAAGGGAAGACTGCACTGACTCTAACAGTGTTCCCCTAATCTGCAGTCAGTGTGGCAAATATTTTTTTTAGTGTGGGATCGGAGGCAGTGATTGTATGCTAGGGTGCTTGGAGGGAGTGCAAAGGAAATAATTGCCTTGGGTCCATTTTTTTCAATATTTAAAGGAAAGTTTTCCCCCTATATTTAATGTATTTAAGGTAAATTATTGTTACCAGTATTTTCAGTTATATATTATTGCACTTGTTTGCACTTGCACATAAATAATCTGTAATTAAAACTAGTTGTTTGTTACAAGTGTTTTTCCTTTCTTTTTTGTCGAGGGGTGCGCCAGAGAAGTAGTTCGCACAGGGCGCATGAACACCTAAGGCCGGCCCTGTGGACAGCCATGCCCAGAACTAATCCAATTCCTGTGCCAGCCCCACTCACCTTTTGTCACATCCAATCAACACATATGCCTGCTTTAGACACCTGCAATGTTGGGCTTCTGAACTAAATGCACACCTGTGGTGTTTCAGGACTGGAGAACTTTGTGATGCATCCAATAAATATTTCAAGCAGAACATGACCTTTTATAACTATATAGTATTATCAAAGTTTAGGACGACATAAAGGGGAAAATAAGGGGTCAAGGAACATATGATTTTGTAACATCATTTTTATTTATTTACAATATGAAAGGTTAAAAAAAACACAAAAAATACCAAACAGCCCAAACAATGATCCTCTGTAGGGTTTTCTAATTTTTTCCAAAGCATGCATTCTAGGTATTGTGTCCAGATAATGCTGAGTTCTTGCCTCTATCTACACTTAGTAGCTGATAACTGACATAAAAGCATGTGTTACACATATGCTGCTGCATACTAAAATATGAGCTCTTGAGACATGAGCAGCAATAGGTACATGGAAGGCACCATCCCACCGGACATTCGCCTGATTTTAGGGTTGACTACATTGGCCATGTTTTCCAGAACACATATACTTTTTTTTCCATATCGCTGACCAGCCCAGATAAAATGCTGCCCTGCAGTATATGGGATGTATAGACTTTGTAAGGGAACCAATTAGCCAGTTACACATCCTCCATACAGCGTGGCAGCACTTTATCTGGGCTGGTCAGCAATATGTAAAAATGATATGTCCCCTACCTGATTTGCCCAATGGCCTGTGCCACCTTGCATTTCATATTGGTGACATTGATGTCATTTTTTCAGCAGGATACCTGTTCATGTGTATTTAGTAAGTAGGTGTTTCAGCACTATGTGGATTGCAAATGTGACCCAATTTGCGGTATCCTTATTTACACTATTATGCTGCACGCTATGATATCTATGACAGAATCTCTGCAGTGTTCTGATCTCCAGAAGGCTTCCAAGTTTCAAAGAAAAGCTTCATTAGTACAAGTGGATCATGGGTAGTTGAGTACTTGAATGAAACCAGCTGATTATGAAGCACTATTGTAATAAGGGAGAACCACATTTTTTTTCTTTTATTTTTTAAAGACAATATACAATAATAATAATATAAACAGGTATTAAGACATACTGGAACACAAGGTAAGTAGGACCCTGCTGTTATGATCTTACAGCCCCTTAGAAGCTAAAGATTCAACTTTGGCCATGATGCTCTCCGGAATACATTTTATTTTCAGTATGAACTGGGTTGAGGCATCCTTACACGATGAAAGTAAAGCCAAAAATGATTTTAATAAATGGGGCCCTTACATTGCAACCTTCGATACTTCCACACGTTCTTCCCTTCAAAACACTTTCTGCGACACTAATTGGTTTGTGTGGAAAAACCTACAGGATCAGCCTCCTATTTGGGGATTCTAGGGGCCATTGGCATTTCTATGGTGAGAGGTTTTTACTGGCCTGGGTTGGGGTTTTTTTTGTTCCGTTTATATTATGTGGGACTGTGGGAGGTCTCCTGGGGTGGGAGGTTCCTTCAAATGTTATCTGGGCCGGATACAGCTAACTTTGCTTTGGTTTTTTTGCCTTCCTTCTGCCAATACAATGTATCTTATCAGATGTCCTAATATTTGACTCCTAGTTATTGACCATGGCAGAAAATCAGTTTGTAATTAAAAGGGACATTATTGTTCTTCCTATGTATGCTTTGTAACCTGCATATACTGCTTGATCATATGATATGTCTTATCTGTTATCCTGCTACTTGACGATTTAACCCTTGGATGAAGACTATGGTAGAATATCACTCTGTTACATTATTGTGACACTTCCATTGTTTAATTATATAACAATATATTTTATATTTATGCTTTGAAACCTACATGTACGATTTGCACATACTGTATTTGTTGGAATATAAGACAAGGGTTTTTTTTTTAGAGAAAATGCTCTGTGTGACGGAACCCTCCATCACTGGGACCACTGGAGAGGCCTGACTGCCAGCCTCCTCCCTATTGACTATGGGCCCTGGGTTTGTAAAGACTTCTGTGGCTACCCCCAGCAGTATATCATCCCATCACTGTCTGAGGGGATTATCTCTGTCAAACAGCCAGGAGTGACCGCCATTGTTTTAATTTAATATCAGACCCCTCCACCCCATGGCGCATTATTATGTTGTCCCCTTCCCCCCAGTTCCACTACTACAGACATTTACCCGGCCATCCCTGGAACTGGTTTTGGTCAGCAATAGATAGTGGAGGTTGGGACCCTATTGTACTGTTAATCCCGTTACTGCCCCTGTTGTCTCTGGGAGGCAGATTAAGGGGGCGGTTTGTATCCCAATATCTTGTTTTTATGTTAATATGTGTTTTGCTGGATATATATAGTCCTGTGTGTCCAAAATAAATCAGTCTTCGTTTGGTTTTACCCTACACTGAGTCTCGGCTAGTGACTGGGGGACCGGGGAAAATGTGTTGTCCCAGGCTAAGGGAGCACAAGTAAGCGGAGGTAGTTGGTCGGACTAGCCAGCTCCGTGACACTGAAAAATACCCCTCGTCAATTTATAATCCAACCTCAAACAGAGGTCTGACTATAAGACTAAGATCCAGATTCACCACAGCAGTGCAGGGTACCTGGATCTTCCTCTCTTCCTGGCATGCGGTAAATGTCTGCGTGATGTACGCAAGCAACCTCTGCTACTGCCCGGCACTTCCGCTGGGCTTTTTTGACCGCCAGAGTGACATGACCTTCCGGTGTTCCATCACCGTCTTATAATCAAGGTCATCTTATAATCAAGCAAATATGGTATGTAATGTCCTATTGCAAATAAAGAGTTTTAAAAAAAAGAAACTAAAGGGTTATCCCTAGTATCACTCAAAGGCTACATCTCACTGCCTAAAATAATAATGTTTCCTTACCTGACTTGGTGTTTATAATGAAGCTGATGCAGATCTCTAGGAGTGTTTCAGGTTGTGGAAACCTGGGTAGTTGGGTACTCATATCAGAGACATGGTTGTAATGTTACAATCTTTTGAGATACATAAATATTACATACATATTATTTACAAACCATTATTTACAATGCTAAGATGATATCAAGGTATGGCAGAAGTTCTCGTTTTAAACCTTCTATGTATTCCTTACCAGCAGTGGGAGAAACACCAGATCTTTAAGGGAAAGTTACGTATTTTTTGTTCCAAGTGACTGTTAACTTTTATCTTAGGGATTGTTACTATCATATGTTTTATCACACACTTTGTACTAATGTCTTTTGTAGGAAAAACGCACTGATTTGGTAAACATTTGCTTGAAGAAAGGACCTTGTCATCCTGAAAGGTTATAGCCTCCCACTCCCAGTTAGCCATTAAATATTAAATATGGACCTCTAATAGCCCTCTACACCAACAATCTTTAGAAACAATTTATCCAGCAGATATTAAATGTAAATGGATGAATACTTTTAAATTTGTGGTCCATATTACATACCTTTAAATGTGAATATGAAGCATCACAGTTTTCACTGCCTTACCTGGGTCTTGGCTGGTTCACGGCACCCAGTCACTGGGCAATTGCCTTCCTTCAAGAAAGCTGACAACATACTCCAAAAGTAGAGATGATGAGGTAAGTCACCAGACCCGAACTTACCTGTTGTCACGGAAGCCTTCATGCCCTCCTTCCTTCAAACTATGGGCCCTAGCTTTGGAAGGGTTCTATTTTTGGGAGGTGAATACAGGGGGTCTGTTCAGACTACCCCCCCGTGGTACAGAGTGCCATCTTTCCCAATTGTTAGAGACTCTAAAGACTAAAAAGATTTTGGGGCACATGCATCAGGACTTACAGGACAGAGACCTCTATGGCCAGTATTTTGCACCAAGAACTGATATCCAGCTGTTTTTAACTGGTTTCAGCCAGAAGTCAGGTATGCACCCATGTTTACCATCTTCCCCACAAACTACAGTAGAAACCCCTTACTGGGCTGAGGTGGGGCCAAGTGCAAATACTGAGCAGTGTGCAAAGGATGGCCTTATTGAGAACTATCTGTGTTTTCCTGTGACTATTGTAATAAATTGCCCCCTTGTACTGTATTAAATGCTGATGTGTTTCCCATTAAACAGAGTTCTTGATTTTACCCTTAAGCATCTAGTCTTGGCTGATGTTTCTTTAGGGGAAGGCATTAGCCGCCGATATTCTGACATTGGCCGAGAGGTTCAGTGTTCGGAGTAGCAGAGAAAGCCGACTTTAGCGGATATAATCATTTGAGGTACAGAGATCCGTTAGATCTCTTTATGTCCTTAGTTTAAAGAAGGAGGTGTGGGGGGTGAGTGGGGTCATACAACGTTGCATTGTGTGTCCTCGCAGGAGTAGCATGGCAGTGAGGGAAATGAAATGCAAACTGAAGTGAGTTCCATGTGTTTGTGTTGATTTGTGTGTCTGCCTGGATTTGCATGTGTGTTGGTCTGGATATGTTAGCAGTGAATGTGTGTAGGTCTGGGTTTGCGTGTGTCTGGGTTAGCATGTCTGTCCGGGCCTGTGTATCTGTCTGTGTGTGTGTCTGGGTATGTAAGCATATGTGTCTTGTTGTGTGTGTGTTTCTGTCTGGGGTTGTGTGTCTCCCTGGATTTGTGTGTATCTGGGTAAGTGTGAGTCTGTCTGGGTATGATAGCATGAGTTTCTGGGTATGTGTGTCTCTTCTGGATGTGTGAGTCTGTCTGGGTATGATAGCATGAGTTTCTGGGTATGTGTGTCTCTTCTGGGTATGTGAGTGTCTGGGTATGTTAGCATGTGTGTCTGTCTGTCTATGTATCTGTCTGTGTGTGTGTACTCGGGTGTGTGGGTTTGTTTGTGGCTGAGTTTATGTTTGTGTCTGGTTATTTGTATGTGTGTCTGCCCAGTGGTGTGTGTGTCTGTCTGGGTTTATGTGCATGTCTTGGTTTTACTTTTGCTTAATAATATTACATAAAATTCCATATTATATCGTTTTTATAGATAATTGGCCTAATTCAGTGAAGAGGTACTACTGAGAGCAGATACCAGTCATCTGGGTTAGCAATTAAATAGTAATGAGCAGGAAAGGACCTATGGTGATTGGACCTTGATCCTTTCTGAGGTTTTTGTGGACATGTTTTTAGTGGCCCAGTTTTCTGGTATGCAGTGTTGTTTTAGTTTAACTGAGCCCAATGGACCCAATGTAATCATGTTAATATGTCAAGGGTCTGGTCATGTACAGGCACAGGTGTAGCACATTCATGTGCATATAGCCCTCATAAAATTCCCTCATAAAATAATTATGATTATAGGAAAGGACTTCCAGGGAGGGTTTTTAAATGAACGTTGTAGAATCTGTTTTGTATTACATATCTATTTTTTATCCAACTCTTAGAATGTAAAACTATTGCAAATCTTAACAGTATTCCCTTATAGTCCTCAACATGGCACAAAATATTTTAAGAAAAGTTTTACAATCAGACTAGGGGCAATCAAAAGACCCTGGCACTTTAAGACCACCAGCTGCCAAATGACATCCAACTGGTTACACGTGATCACACATTATGTTTTTTTACCCATGCAGCATGCAGCTGTGAGTATCCAACTGGCGGACGCATATTGCTGAAGTTGATCTACAGCTGGAGCAGCAGTATTGGTTAAATGCCATAAGGTCAGTCCAGGCCTGCTTACAGTGATTGTTTTTAAAAATATATCTTTCATCTATCCTTTTACTTTAGGAGTAAAGAAAGAGAGATTATACAATTGTGTAATGTTGCACTCAGAGCTAAATACACCCTACTGAAATAATCCATATAGGCTAAAAATAAAATTACAAGTTTAAGATCTGATACACAGCACACAGTACTTACAGTGAAAAAGAAAGTGCGGCAGACATTGACGGTGGTACAGCATAATCCCTATCACTATATACTAAGCCAAACATTGAGGTGGTGTAGGCCTACCACTTGATTGTCTGGCTTGGGGATGCACCAAAACGAAAATTCTGGACTGAAACCGAAAATCCAGCATTTACCTGAAACTAAATATGACCCCCCACCATAAAAATCTCACACTTTTATTTAAAGTAAGTAACACAGCAAAATAGGGCAAAAAAATGCAATATATATATATAT
>VKOC01035238.1:0-12879 GCA_009364415.1 Spea multiplicata | reverse complement strand
TTTTTTTTTACAATCGCTTTACATTTAGAAAAGGAAATTGCCCTTTTGAATCCACTAAACGTGGCATGTCTGTAACAAACTAAGTTTTAGGAAACTTGAGCAGATAAAAAAAGGTCAAACCGATAACATGGCCATGTCTTCAACATTTAATGAAGATATAGATGACGAGTACTAAATCGGTGGATACGTTTACCACCCACTTCCGGGTGTTCATGTCAAAATCTTAAGGGTTGTGTTACGTTCACATTGCGAATGACCTTTTGATCTTTCTAATTTAGCTTTAAGGCGCTTTTAACATCTTTCATACTGTTAGATGTCACAGCAGACCATGCTGATTAATCTAGAAGTTCAGTCGTACGCTTATCAAAACTGACATTCCCCAAGACCTGTTATTTCAAATGGGGAAGGTTGGTTTAATGTTTAATTTCCATGTGCCAATAATGATTTATCTCAACAGGTTCTAAGCTTCTTGCTTTGTCATACCCTTTGAATGTATGTATTGTAAGAAGCCCTATAAAAGTTGTTGATACCGTATAGACAAAAGATATTGTGTGTATGTACCATCCATGAAACCATTAATATGCATTTTTTGTTCTTCTGATACCTTGATTTACTTTGCGGTAGTAATAATAATAATAATAATAATAATAATACACATTTTTAACGCTTTTTTGCATCAAATTTAACATGCATCAGTTGTCCCCATAGGACTTGATGCAATGCTTTATACCAAGAGTGCGCGAGCATACCAACATATAGAGAACCTGCACGCAGCCAGACACATGAGTTAAGGCAAAAAGACAGATAAATTAGACCAAACATGGTCATTACACATATTTATGCCCTTCCATAATTACTTGCTTCAAAAAAAGAGCCAAAATTATTGTATAGAGAACAGTAATAGAAAAATATATTGCTCCGCCGGAGCATAAGTTGCCTTTTTTTTTATTATTTAAGAACCCCTGCTTTTGTAAAGCAGTTACAAGTGTTAGAAATAGAAACTCTTGAAATAAGACTTGGGAAAGCTGTACGTATATTTTAAAAATACTGAATAATTATTTTATTGATTTTAACTTTGACTAAAAGTTTATCTCATTGCTTCAATGTATCATATGTGCAATATCTCTGTTTTGTTGTTTTGTTTTTCAAAAAGCAAGTCGCTTTGTCCTGATTACTTGGATTCTTAGAATTTTTTTCTGCTGCCAAATATACTTTCTATTTTCTGAGAACAATGCTCTGAATTTATGGTTTTCTTAGTAAAAAAAAACAAAAAAAAAAACTGTGCCGCCTCCTAGAATAGAACAATATAACCAATTTATCACGTGTGTATGAGATTTTAAAATCTGATTTAAATCTTAATTCGTACGGTCTGTTGAAACTGCAGTAGTCTTTATGAACTGGTAGCAAATGGCCAGACATTTTCAGATTGGGTTAATTTCTTTAAACTTGGGCTCCAAGGTTTTGAAAAGAGCAAGCCGCGGAAGCTGGAAAAGGTAAGCAAGTAAATTACCTGTAAAATTACTAAATTTTCAATGGAATTTTACCCAATATCTGTAATATCTCAAATGTACGCTCACCACCACTGGCTAATAAGAAACATTTCCAAAATATGGTTTTATTTTAAAAGCCCCTGAAAATGCGTATACATGATAATTGCAAATAGGTATTTTATACAACATTATTTTATGACCCCTTACTAAGATATCAAGTCCCAAACAACAGATGTAGTGAAGCTTCAATTATGTCAGTGGCAAATTTGAATGAGCTGTAAACATATAGAGCCAGGAGTGGAGAAACAGAAATTTGGACCATTCATAAAATATTATTCTGATTATGTTAAAATATTATGTGGGAAATACAGCCTAGAATTCCCAGGTCTGGCTATGGTTGCTTTTGATGAGCCATTCCCTGAACAGGATGAATAGATGAAGAGGAAAGAAAGCGAAAAAGGGAGCGGGCGGTTGGGATAAGAGAAAAGAAAAGAGCAGTGAGGAACAGAATAGAGAAATTGAGAGGATAGCAGAGATGCGCGAGACAAACACCTACACATAAACACATGCTTACACTAACACACACATACAGCCTCTTTTCCACTCTCATGAAAATAAGCTTTTGCATGTTTTCAGGGCCACTACTGCAAGGTTACAGGATGCAATACAATGTGCGTTTGGTCTATTCTATGACTACACACAGATTATCCTCTTCCAAAATGCTGATGCATCAGACTAGCCATAGATTTCCGTGGTGGCCTCCAGATCAGCCCCAGGGCAGACGGCCTACTGGATCACTTACCGGTCTCTCAGTCCCAGTAAGTTAGTCCAACTCTGAAGGATTCTTAGTCTGTTGATCACCTCAGCTGGGAACTTGCTATGGCGTATGCGGGTCACCAATGGTTGCTCTTCAACCTGAGCCAACATATGAGCCAATAGGAATATACAAAAGATGCAGACGTGCAAAGCCAAAAAGACTGACAGCTGACAAAGTTGCACTTACGTAATTCTAAAAAACCTGGTTACTTTTTTTGTGGATATTTTTGAGAATCATACTTCGTTCTGAAGTTTATGGTTCTCATAGCAACAAGTGTTTTTTTGTCTGTTTTTTATGGCCTCCATTATACTCCTACAGGGTGTACACTCTATGCCACTGCCACTCTATGCCAAATTTCTGGAGCAAAACAGGATCAAACGTTCCCGCAGGACATGAATTACAATTTCCCATATACTAAGAATACAAATAACACAAAATATATCCTTCAAAATTTTCGCACTGGGTTTAAAGAAATATCTTAACATCTGTATGGCTCTAAAAATCTATTTACGCATAAGGAATATTCTAGGAAGCTGAGAAAATTCAAATGGCCCCTCTGCTAGTTTTTTTTTAATATTTTTAAATAACACTGCAAATATTAAATCGTTCATAAAATATTTCTGGCTCCACGAAACTACAAAATATGAAAATAATTGAAAGAAACCCGATCAGAGCTGAGCAGCAGCATCCATATTTCATCATAACTAAAATAAACTACAATAACTAAAGCAATTAGACAAATTATATAGAAATTGTTAAATTATTGATTGAACATTAAAAATCTAAGCTAGGTAAAAACATTTCCCTGTCGCAACTTCATTCAGCAAATTATTCCACTCTCAATTACATTACTCTTTTATGTTTTTCTTATGTGATGTAACAATTTTATTTTATCCTACTAAAACAAAAAAATATATACTGACTATGTTAATAGCATAAAGTGAATTATTCATTTGTATTTGCGGTCAAAAACTAGATTAAAAACCCCACAGAATATTTTAACTATAAAGTAATTTGTCTAATGGCTTTATAAAGTTGAAATACATTTTTATACCATTTGTTATTCTTTACAGCAGTTATCCCCATTATTCCAAACTACACTACACTCCCGATGATACTCAGCTACTGCATTGTAGTTACTGTGCAAAGCCATATGGTCACAGTCAATAGTGTATTTACCTCGAGCGCTGTCCCCCCCCTCCATGTTCTCCATCCCCACTGTGGAACATTGGGATATGACATCAGCACTTCCTTTTTAAAGCCGGGCAGCAGCTTTTAATGCATCGTATTGAGGCTGTGCCAGCTTGACACGGTCCTCCATAGTGAAAATGAGCCGGTTGGGAAGGTTAGAAAGCTCCTCTATAACCGGCCCATTGATCTCCCGCATGCTGGAAGGCCTGAAGATCTTCTCCCTGGTTTTGCAGAATTGAAAGAATTCATTGTCTGTCACGCACATAGACAAACACTACAGTTGTTAAGGTGTCTTCTGCTATAATGTTTATGAATGTTTATATTACTTTATAAGGAAACATGTTTCAATAAAAAAAAAAATACAGAATTGTTTATTAGATGCTGTTCTAGATTCTCTTGCATGTGCTAGAGATGTCTCTATCCTTCACTGAAGAGATCAAAACAGTCTGTAGATGGAACACTCAGCTCGTGAACTTCTAACCCTATGCTGCGCTTGAAGCTTGTGTCTAAAACAGCAAGCATATGCAAGAGAGTGCCCGTGTAACCATAGCAACGAATCAAAAAGTGTGTCATACTTCGTGACCTTGTACATGTGTTTTATTTTGCTCTGTACAGGGGAGGGCTTTTGTCACTTTTGACCAATCATAAGCATAAAGAATCACTGCATAGTAACCAATGGAATGGCCCACACGGCAGGAACGTTCCATTAGTTGTTATGGTGATAATAAGTATATAATTTTTCTTCAGAATTTTTTTTTCGCAGAAACCTTTACCATGAGATGGATTTTCAGCCATGTCTGGTAGTCTAGCTCCTCTCGACAACAGCCCATCTCAAAACATGTTTCACGTGTTACACGCGGGCTGCACAATTCCAGTCCATGAGGGCAAGAAATTCTGTGTATCTTTCCCTGAAAACAATCAGCTTAATTCATTTATTTAAGTTGAGATCCCCGTGCTCAAGATGGCGGATCCAAACGTGTCTGAACTTCATTGTCATTTTATTTCAATATTTGCCATTGTTCCTTTATATTAATAATAAAAAAAATAAGAAAATCCCTAAATCCGTCAACAGAAACCTTTAATTTACCAAATTAATTTTTTGACCCTGTTTCTTATAATATCTCTCTTCGTAAACAACCCGAGAAGACATTGTTCCTTTCCTCAAATTGCATTTCTGACACACAAAAATTATGTATGACTGACTTTATTGGGTTAAAAGAAGACTTCTACTAAGAAGTGACGTTTCAGGGAAAGGTTTTCAAACCTAATAATATTAGTCCTAATTTATTTTTAAAAACTAAATAACCTCCACATACATTTTAAATGTAAATATACAAAGGATTTGAAATAAATGATAAGAAACAGCTTATTGGCCTGATTAGAAATCTAACGTTTCTTAACTTTAGAATGTACATTTAGAATGCACTTTACAAATGTACATCCATAATTAAAACGCAGCCTACAATTAAGGTTGGTATATCCACCAATAATAATAAAAATAGTAATAAATAAGTTTTATAAAGGCTATAGGTACACATTATAAAAATGAATGATACGCCCATCAATGGTTTAATCTACGCAGATAGTGTTTAGTAACAGTGAATATTTCTAGCCTTGAGATGTTTCAGTATCGCCATCACTTTGTCAATTATACCGCTTTCCTTTGAAGTGTGAATAAATAACGCCATTCTTTGAAATACAATGATATGTCATGGCTGTGTGCTCTGTTCAGAAACATTCTGGGTCACAGAAGGATAAATACAATTCTTCAAGAATACAGGAGAGCTAATGTTTGTTCTGACAGGTAATGTGTTTATCATTCTTGTGGAGGCAGTATGCAGATATTCCCGAGACGCTTACAGGAGGATGTAAGAGTTAAAACTGGATGTTAGCGATTGGGAGATGTATGCTTGCACAACGACAGTCCTCAAGGACTGCAAACCGGTCAGGAATTCTGTGCTTCCTTCCTGAAAACAAGCAGTTTAATGAATGTTGCATTAGGACACTTGTGCTCAAGCTGGGATGCCGAAAACTTGTAGCCTCCAAGGACTAGAGTTGTGCAGCCCTGGTGTATGCTCTAAAGATCGTGTGGGGGAAAGATGTTTGGAGAAGTAAGGAAGCCTGAGGGAGGATAGGGGATAGAGATAATGTAGAGGTGAGGAACAGTGAGACTCCTTAACCATAGCAAGTTATGTTACATTTAATTGGTTGTAAGTTCCACCAGGGGGCATTCCAGTCTATTTTTAGAAAAATCGCCCCTGCTAATTATTTAGGGCACATTAATTATTTAGGGCTAGGATGCCTAGCAGGCAACTGGGCCTGGGACAATTGTTAATTGCATAAACTGGGTAATAGCATAACACAGAGTAGTTTGCTTTAAATGCCCAAGTCTATCATTATCTGGTTCTGGTTCAGCATCTTCTAGTTCATTGCAAACTTGTCAGAGCAAAGCCCCCTGTTTTGGGGAAACTGAAAGTGCTCCCCAAGCATTTTTATTATTATTATTATTATCTTTTATTTATATAGTGCCAACAATTTCTGCATCGCTTAATACAATGCATATATTCAAGGGGTACGACAAGAGTAGAATTGACGGACTAAGACAAACCGATACATTAGGTGGAGAGACGTTACATACCAGTGCTTCCTTGTTTTAGGGGACTTCAAAGAGACAGAAGTACAAACTAAGATACCTGACATTCGGCATTATCTGGAGGCTTCATTCCTAAAACATATTTATGGTTGAATTATAAAAGAAACTTACACTTGTTTATGGAACCTAATTTGTGTAGAACAGTGTGCGCATGTTATAACTTAATGTATTGCTAAGCATGAGCATTCTGAATTGAAAGAATTGGAGAATGATGGGAACTGGTGCCTTTGTCAAAGTTATCAACAAAACTCTAGAGTAAGATTCATATGAAGCAGCTGGCTATCTGACAAGGAGTTCTTTGTGTTTGCTTATTAATGTTAGTTTCAGATCCTTGAATTTTAATACAGATAAAGTAAAGGAGAAATTAAGTCATTGGATTTATCAGTGCAAGGGAAATTATCCTGAACAAAATCCTAGTAGTATAGTCATCTATTGCATTGTCCTTTTTATTGTTAAGTGCTAAGTTAGTGCTTTACAGAAGAATAAAAAGCAAGATACAAGACATGCAGTCTCTTAATAAGTAGATATTTAGGGACATTTTGATTAAGGTACCATAGGTATGAATACATTAGAAAATGTGGCCGCTATGCCAATAGAGCTTACAATCTAAGTGGAAGTAGGGAGCAGGTGGATGTAGAGATAGAATCAGGAGGTAGAGGGAAGTGCAATTTACAAGAGTTTAATGAGGCATGTAAGGCTTAACAGCAGTGTTAAGGTTACATAGGAGCCACCAAAATTGGATTAGATGAGTGAGTATTGATCAGTGATGCACAGGAGTGCTATTTGAAAGAAGGGGGCAGAGTTTAATCAGGACAGGAGGAATTTGTAGTTAAGCTCTTCTGCATGAGGGAGAGACCTTCTCCACAACCACTCAACTAAACAAGTATAGGAGCAGAGCAAGCGTGTTTGTGTGTTGAATCATGGCTGGAAGCGAGCATATAGATCGTATTGAGGAGTGGGGGTTACTGTAGCATACAACAAGACTGCCAGGCTTATATTGTTGAAGGAAGTGACATTGTCATGCTGTGTAGACTCAGACATGTTTAAATGATGGAGATCACATGAATAGAGGGACATCTTGGCTGTTATAGGATCCACATGTTTTAAATATGACCTTTTGCCCCATCATAAGTTAGCTATTTTGACTCCATTAAAACTGGCAAATCAGAACAAAAACCTCCCGCATTAATTCGCTGTGGCATGTTTATGCTCCAAACAGGGTACAGAAAGTACTCAACAAATGTTCCTAAAAATAAGCATAAACATAGAAAATGAATAAAATAGTTTGTTCTTTCTCCCAACAGTCAGATGAAACATTTCCGAGATGTTATCGTTCAGGAAGTGACAATGCTCATTATCCACCGCACAATAATAACATGGCTTCATTGTCATGCAGATTGCACCATTCAACTTTGCCACATTTTTCTCGTGGCACATAGCAAATTATTAGTAATCAAAGGCACTGGCTGATGACAAGTATAATCACTGTTAAAACGACGGAGTGTCAGTAATAATATTTTTAAAGATTTTCTTAATGGGAAAAACGGCATCTTTAAAGGATAATATATGAATGGATAATGCTTTGAAAGATGTTCAGATGGGCACGGGTAACTTTAGTTATTGATCAGTTGTTGTCCTTAATTGCTCAAGAAGCCATGTATTTTATGAAGCAGAGAAGAAAACATCTAATTGTCTTCCCATCCCAGTGTTTTGGGAAGGATGCTAGAATTCAGGTCATGGTCAGCGATGAGATTTAACTGTATTCTATAGAGTTAGTCTCTATTTAATGTAGCAACACATTTTAAAACACTTTTACCCATATAATTTACATATATATATTTGGATATCTTTAAATGGAATTTTATTCACTCCTATGGGTTTAAATCGTTAACAGGGCTGCTAATCCATTGCATACAGAAATCCAAGCAAAATCCAAGCTGATCCCGCTCTGTTCACCACAGTTTCACTACAACACCACATTCATTTTTTACATTACACATGTATTCAAGGTGGGGTATAAGAAGGGAGTGAACCTCCCCAGCTCTCTCGCTCATGATCTAAGAGAAGAGAAAGTTGTTATTTGTGGCTCAGGGGACACAAAGCATCTCACGCTGCTCTCTTGCTTTGAAAATGTTTATGAAGCTTGGGCAAGGTCTCTGTTATCGTATCATTTTGTGCAATATTGCCACTTACTCAGTGGCAGAACTACCGGGGTCGCAGGGGTCGCCAGTCAGGGGGGCCCAAGGGGTGCCCAGCGGTTGCTGAAAACGACCGCTCGGCAACTCTTGGGCCCCTGACTGACAGAAATCCAGGACTGCAGCGTTGGGAGCGTGAGGCGTTTGTCTTGGGTGCCGGTGCTTCACGCTGAGCAATGAAACGCCGGCAATGAAAGCGCCGGCATCCGAGACAAACGCTCACACTCCCAACAGGAGCTGTTCGGTAAGTGACCTACAAAGGGGGTAGGGAGGGAGTGGTGATCGTGAGAAGGGGGGTTAGGGAGGGGACGGGAGATTATGAGAAGGGGGTAGGGAGGGAGAGGGGAGATCGTGAGAAAGGGATAGATGGGTTGGGGGGCACTTAACAGATTCTCGCACCGGGGCCCTGAGGTTTCTAGTTACGCCCCTGCACTTACTTGCTCCATCATATAACCTCACATAAGTTAATTGAGACTGTACATATGCACAATAGGTATTCGGATCCAAACAAAGCAACATTTATGGATAAAACAAAACCTGTGAAGCTGGGACCTATTGACTCACTTCCACTACACCATCCGGTGAAGAGAGCACCAACAGATTCCATAGAGCTCTTAAAAATTAACAACTCTGAAATTGGCTACCTGACAATGATATAAACACACTTTAAGACAAACTAGTACAGAAGGAGAAGGTCCTGATCTTGCAGCCTTGCAATCTACAAGGAATTAAAAGGTAAATGACAGGAAACTAAAAACGTTAAATTGTGTGGATCACTCTACTTTAAATGCATTGGCAGCGTAGAATGGATGCATTTCTTCTGCTGAAAAGAAGCTCCTACACTTCCAAGGTTAAAGCACTAAAAGAAACAATTCACATCCAGAATGTGATCTTCCTAAACTTTTCTTCTATGGCAAAAACTTTTGTTAAAAGTTTCAAAAGCAACTTAGTCTGCAACAATATAGTGTTTTAATGGCAATTGCTCCCTAGGCAGACTTTCATAAAGCCAAAGAAACATAATGTGGCTGTGTTTATGATTTGTTGCATTGAATCACAATCGGCAATGAGGGAATTCGTGTTCAAGAAAGTCCTTAACGAGTTACAAAATGATCACAGCTATCACTAAAGAGATATGTAAGCAGTGAGGCTTAACGCCGAGTCTGAGGCAGAAGGTTTTTATTTTTTTTAAGTCCCCTTTTTGAAGAATTTCTGTTAAGACAGTGAAGGAAGTATTAATAAATTATTACATTTGCCTCTAATGTGCCCACAGGCAGTTATTGGTGGTCCAAAGGGAGATGTTTGGTCAGACATGTGAAAATAATGAATGCACTATCCAGCACAGACAGCCACCCACTAATATGCACTAATATGAGAGTAAAACCCCGTTCTCGTGGCATAGAAGAAATATAGTCCATGTTCTAGATTAATTTGGCTGTCAGTGCAAATAAAGAGACTGCTGGTGGCCCAAATATTGTCACATGACATTACTCCAGAGGTATCTACCCTCCCTTTCCAGCTGTTGCCAGAATGTCTCATTTAACCAATATTTTGATGGAAGGTTTGTATTTGTCTATAAAATTGCATCTGCTCTGATTCTGTCAGCCACCAAGAATACATTGCTATTGATAATGTTTACTGCCATGCACACAATGCATACATGCAACTTCAGTTAGTAACCGCAACTGTATCAGTGACGCAAGCACTGAAAGGAAAAGGTCTTGAAAGGAAAAGGTGTGGAAACCTTATCTTGCTAAAGCCAGAAGATTTATCCCCTCAGCTTTCAAGAGTGTACTAAAGTTAACCTCAAGTTTTGCACATATATATTCAAGCTAGAGAGCAGATGCCATAGAATTTGGTAGCAGGTAATAGCCATTTCGTCCAATGTTCTACTTGCTAAAACACCAAACCTTCAAAACTTCTAGGTCTTGTATTGTCTTAAGGATAGTCTCATGGTCCATTACTTGGTCCATTACTGGGAACTTTATGGCTCTGCCTACTGTCACGCCCCATCCAGGCTGGGGAGCTGCATATCTCTGGTTTCCCCTGTCTCGCTACAATCCATTCCTGGATTTCCTTATGCTCTGTCCTGAACTTCTCATTCAGTGATTCCAGTCCTGCTCTTTTCCTTTATAAGGTGTGCCCCCCCCGTTATGTTTGTCTCAGTCAGCAGTCTATAGGTATGTCTTTCTGATATGTGTTTAGATTCAATGTTTAGTTTATTTATTAGTAATTCAGTAGGCAGAGTTTAGTGTTAGGATGATATATTGGAGTGCTTTGGCGTAGTGGTGGGCTAAGCATACTATGGCCATAATATGTGACGGAATCTCCAATCTTATGATCTTAAGAGTGTCCTGTCCTGAGCCCCGGTAGAGGGGTGTCCTGTCCTGAGCCCCGGTTGATGGGTGTCCTGTCCTATTTATGTCGGATCTTGTGTGTAGCCTGTCCCTGTAACCTGTATTCCTGATTCTGCAACCGGTTTCGACTCCTTTGGCTCTGTCATGCCTTTTCTGTCCTTAGCTGGTGTGACAACATTTGGAGGGCAGTTGCACTGATCTCAGTAGAGTTCCTAGGAACGCTCACGTCTATACTTTACATCACTTTTCATTTTAAAACTGTTGTAGTGTTTAGAAAATACAGCTCAATGTTTTGTTTAAGCAGAGGGAGTCACCCAAAATATCACATGACTGACAATGGCGGCCTCCATGTTTTCGCTAGTGATTAACTACATGACTGTATACAGCTCTGTATTATACGCTAAGATGCCATCCCAGGTATCAACTACTATGGCAGTAAAGAAAAATATAGGAAAGTTACACTGAAAACATTAATGTAAATATATGAAACATATGAAATACTAAACTAGTTAGCTTTATTACCAAGTTCTCTCCTATAATCTCATGAAGAACTACAGCAAACATATAGACCTGTTAATAAATGTTTCTAGAATAATTATAAGTGCATATTAAAAGTGAAAAGGAAAGTTCTTTCTAAGCATTTAGCTTAGTGCTTTGTTTTTAATGGTGCTATTTTTCATTTGAAATACGCAGTCTGCATTAAAGTTTCTGATAGAAGCGGAAATATTCTCTGCAGGTATTAAATTATAATATTTAATATAAGCAGGGATATTTTGCCATATAATATTTTCAGTGTGCAGACTAGGCATGTGTACAAATAGTCCTATTGCAGCTCACAGAGCCTATAAAGCACAGAAAAGTAAAGGCCTAGCAGGGAATGCTTCATTATAATGGGACATTTCAACTTAATAAAGCTGAGATGTTTTTATTAAATGCCTATTATTTCAGCTTATTTGAAATCCCATTTGCTCAGCCGAGCACTTTCTTTACCCACTTTAAAGTAAAATTGGAGAACAAACCATATAACTGAAGCACTTGAAAATAGCAAAAGCCAGTGTATTTTTGAGCCATGTGTTTGGGTTACAGGATCCCATGTTCAATATGAATAATCAATGGAATATGGAGTACAATATACGGTGCTGGGAAAAAATTATTTGCCCCTTCCGGATTTCTTTTATTTTTGCATATTTGTAACATTTAAATGTTTCAGATTATTCATCTAATTTTAATATAATACATAGATGAACACAAAATGCAGTTTTTAAATGATTATTTTATTTAAGGTTAATAGTTAATCAAAACCTATATCACGCATGTGAAAAAGTAATTGCCCCCTTTAGCCTGTTTAAGGGTTATGCCACTCCTGGCAGCAACAACTGCCCCCAAACACCTTGCCTGTACCATCTTTGCTTCGAAACAGCTTGCCTGTTCCATATGTTACCCCAAACAGCTTGTCTGTGCCATCTTTGTACCCAAACAGCTTGTCAGTGCCCCCAAAAAGCTTGTCAGAAATTGTGGTGCCCCTTACAGAATATGCACATCGTTGTCCCCAAACAGGATATTCTGTAAGGAGCACCAACATTTCTGATGGGCGCCTGCCTCTCACTCTCTCTCACTCTCATTTACACTCTCACAATATCTTCCTACCTTCTTTCCCGACTGTCTCCTTTCCCACAGCTCTGCTTCTTTTTCTTTTGTCTTTTTCTTCTGCCTTCTTCATTTGCTTCTTCTTGAGCCTCCTTTTTTTATCTGCTTCTCCGTGAACCTGGCCTCCCGGTGCACTTCCGCAAAAGAGAGAAGCTTCTGGGCACACGCTCTCCGTCTATTGGAGGAGCTGGGCAGAGGCTGTTCTCATGGCTCCAAGTGCACAGAGAGGCTAGATTAATGCAAATCGATTCATTGAGAAACTATCCTAAAAGAATATGCCTTGCTGTCCCTGTCATAGTGCGGCCTAGGTCTCATGGACCCACCAGGACTGGCTCAAGCTTCGACCCACATTCAGCCCATGGTTTTCTTTAGGGTAAGGCACAACATATAGCGAAGCAGGCCGGAGTATAAATCACCATTAAAGACATAAATAGAAAAAATCAATGTATCGTTTTTCTCACGAGTTTGTATTTAGGATAAAAATTGCATCTCTACTGATTGTGATGAAAGCAGATAGTTTTGAGCTACTTAA
>VKOC01035221.1:0-11161 GCA_009364415.1 Spea multiplicata | reverse complement strand
GCATTTTCATTAATTCCTCCATGACGTCTTCAGCTTACCAGCCTCGCCACTGCTCACCAGACTCAGCGGTCAGTGCAGTATCGGCTCAGCGGTTCGCCAGGTAAGTGAAAAGCTCCCTCAAACGCACTCTATTTATAGGTGTTTTTCCCGCCCATAGCGCAGCGCGAGGCGCCCGCGAGGTATGCACGCAGCAGCGCGAGGCATTCAAAAAACGCGGCAAAGCGCTAGCGCATGCGCAACAGCGCAAAACCTTACATAAGCTTCACATTTTTTTTTTTTTAAAACAACTCACTGACCTTTTCTTGACCCCACAGCCTATACCTGTCAATGCTAACCCTGACCTTTGTTTGCCCCCACAACCTCATGTCAGCCTGCCCTATGGTTGCAGGCTTTATCATGAGGTTGTAAGGGACATTAAATAAAATAAACCACACATATATACATTAATAAACACAAACACACCAAGCTTGGATGAAACAGGCCGTGACTTTTATTTAGTTTATTAAACATACAAACTTCAAATATAACGATAAAACCTTGTAACCATTGTATCAAAATATAACAAGCCCTTGGCACAAACCCAGAGCCTCCGACTAAAAACATATAACCTTGCCAAACCGCCATAAAAGCCAGCCGGCATAACTAAAACTTACAGTTCACCCAACCGCCTCAAATGCGCTCTAATGCCCATTTGAGGCCCTACCCCACCAAACCACGGCCTGCTCAACCATGCACTGCAAATCAACATTAAATATATCATTACCAATATCCGACAAATGAACACCATCCGGTCTATAAAGACCCACACACCCTCCTTCTAAATCAGAATGACGAAAAGAAAAACCTCCTTCTAATAGCATAAATTTTTCAAGTGCTCTATTAAATTTGCGACGTACTCTCTCCAACGCCTTTAATTCTGGCCTCTGCAGCCACAGGAGGCGTGGAATCATTTCGGACCATATCAATAACACATCCTTAAAACATTCTTTAACACATAAAATTAAACTTTTACAAAACATTATTAAATCTAACGATTTCATTGTCCCCATGTCATTCCCACCACAATGCATTATTATGGCATTAGGCCATGGAAAATGATCTATACACTCTTCTATGCAATCCCTTAAATTATTCACCCTTAAACCCCGTACCCCTAGCCAATAAATAGAGATGTCCTTCTTATCAAACCCTAAATTCTCTCCATAGCTTCTTGCTGCTGCTCTTCGTTGGGCCCAAAAAACAAAAGAATGCCCAATAATCCAAACTATAAAGGTTGGATGACCTGAAAGAAATGCAAAGTTAACAAATACCCAATAGAATAACAAGCTTATAACAAATTTGGCCTAACGTATATTTTAAAACGATTAGACTGCCACCTACCCAACCTCTTAATCACTGACTCATCCAAACCCAATAAAGCAGCCTCCGTAGCAGCACCAATTCGGAAAGAATGAGTCGTATATTTTTCATTATCTAAACCCAATTCTTTCAACCCCAAACTCAAAATCCTCCTAAATTGGAACCTGGTCAGTGGTAAACCTGACCGATGCACTAACCAATTCCCAATAAACCCAGGCCGAACTTCATTGAACTCCGCTGCAGCTGCAACCGGACAAATATCCGAACCCTCCAACTTGTTCAAGACAACCCAACAACCTCTGGCCTCCTTATCCGTCTTGGAAGTACGTACAAACAATCTTAAATTAACACCACATATTACATCCCTATCCCGTAAACCCGACCCACCATCCTTATTATTAGCTACTAATTCACTAATCCTAAAAGCTCCGAAAAAAGCTATAACAAAAGCAGCTTTAAATAATTTACATTCAAACTCATCCCAACAAATTCTATATAGAACACCTATTAGATTATGTAAAACCCCTGAAGACAATGGCTTCCTATCATCAGGAATCCTGGCTCTATTATGATACCCTTTAAGAAGCTGCTTAATCAAAAAATCCCTAAAAGAATGCTGCTTACCGGCCAACTTAAAAAAGAAAGCTACACCAAATAAACATCTATCTATACTAGATTTCGCAACACCCTTATCAATTAAGCTAAGCACGAAAGATAAAGCTCCATCTATACTCCCATCAAAAACATCTAAATTCCTGCTTTGAACAAAATCAGACCAAGCCTTAAAAGCCTTGGAGTAACCCTCCCAGGTATTCTTTGAGACAGATTTCACCAACAAATTACTTAACTGGGTGAAGTCAAGTCCCAGACTGACTCCGGAACTACCAGCCCTTCCGCATCTGCTTGTGGCGCCAACGTCCTGAACAGCTTGAAATTGAAACGAGACAGCGCATCAGCCAAGATATTCTTATTGCCCGGAATATGTTTTGCTTTAAGCCAAATGTTACCTCTCAAACATAAAAACACTAAATGTCTTAATAAATTAATCACAGGAATAGATTTAGCCCGTAAAGTATTGATCACCCAAACCACGCCCATATTATCGCAATGAAGCAAAATCCTTTTATTGGCCCATTGGCCAGACCACAATTCGAATGCTACAACTACTGGAAATAACTCTAACCATATTTTTAATCCAACCGGCCTCAACCCAGGTAACCGGCCATTCCGCTACCGCCCACTTCCCACTCCAAAATATTCCAAAACCAGTAGCTCCAGCAGCGTCAGTAAAGAATTCCATAGCATCACTATCCACAAATTCTTCTTGCCAAATAGCAGAACCATTAAAATTACGCAAAAACAAATCCCATACTTTAAGATCCTCCCTTATCTGCTTCGTTATCCTAACCCTATGGTGAGGTATCTTCTTCCCTGCAATGGCCCTCGCTATATGCCTAGAGAAAACTCTACCCATAGGCATTACCCTAGATGCAAAATTAAACATTCCTAGCAATGAATGAAACTCCTTAACCTTTAATTTATGACTACCTAAAACTTTACGAATAAACCGTCTCATCTTACTAATCTTATCAACAGGAAGTTTAAAGCACATATTCTGTGTATCAATAACTATTCCTAAAAACTGCAACTCTGTAGACGGAAAAACTGTTTTATCAGCAGCTAATGGAACACCAAAACTATCTGCTAAATGCAAAAACATATTAAGCATAGCCAAACAGTCATCAGAATCCGCCCTACCAATAAATAAAAAATCATCCAAATAATGCACTACTGAATCAAAACCTGAAACATCCCTAAAAACCCATTCTAAAAATGTTGAAAACGCCTCAAAATAGAAACAAGACACTGCGCAACCCATCGGCAAACATTTATCAAAATAAAATAAACCGTCAAATTGAAAACCAAGCGATCGAAAACAATCAGGATGTATAGGGAGCAACCGGAAAGCCGCTTCAATGTCAACCTTAGCTAATAAAGCATTTTTTCCCATCAATCGAACCCACTTAAGCGCATCATCAAATGATGCATAATGCACCGAAAAATCCTCCTTTGTGACTTCATCATTTAAAGAGCCACCATGCGGAAATGACAAATGGTGGATTAACCTAAAAGAACCAGGTTCTTTCTTGGGCACTAAACCAAGCGGGGAAAGACGGAAACAAGAGAAAGGCGGCTTATTGAACGGACCAGCAATCCTTCCCAAACTTAATTCTTTACTTATTTTAAGCCTAACCACATCCTCATTGGCCTTAACAGACTTTAAATTATCCACCCACACCATACCTTCTTTATTATAAATAGGAATCTTAAAACCTTCATTAAAGCCATCATAAAGTAACTTAGCCATCCGTTGGTTTGGATACCTGCCTAAAAAGGGGAGCAGACTTGCTAGCCTCACCGGCGTCACTGCCTTTGGGAACATCTTTTCCTGCATTAAACAAATTCTTACGAAAACAACGGAAAGCTGGGTGATTACCCGAACAAACTGAACATTCATGTTTAAACTTGCACGTATTAGGCCACTTACATTGGTTCTCATTGAAAGACCAGCAAAAACCTTTTTGTCTATTAGGTTGTGAATGTGAAACATTTCCCATTGACCTGAAGCTGGCCACATTTCTCTGAGGTAACATAATGCTTACCCATGAGCCTACATCCTTCATCCCCCACTTTAAATTCTTATGCACAGACATTTTTTGTCTGAAAGTTTCATCATAATGAAACCACGCTAAACCTCCAAAATTCTTGTATGCTTCCAACACCGCATCAAGATGCTGGAAAAGACCTGCACTGCATTCCATATGTTTCTCACAGTAAACGCTTGAAAATATACAAAACGCCTGCAACCAATTATTAAATGACCTCGCTACCGGTCTACGTCTTTCTTCCTCTTTATCAGACTTCATCAAAAATTCTTTGGAAGCAGGCAGTAACGATAAAATATCCAAATATTCATCATTCCATATTTTTTCTTTAATAACTTTACTTAAATGAAAACCCAGGGGGGAAACCTCACATGACATTACTTCCTTCATGCAGGCTTCATTCACTACACTACTTTTAACACCAACATTTCCAGATGGTACCCAAGCCTGAGCTGGACTTTGCTTCTGAAAACCTTTTAAAACATCCATAAAAGCTGAAACCGCTTCATTAAAAGTATTAGCAGAAAAACCCACAGACTCACCACCTTCACCAGCTCTGCCATCAGCTCTCAAGCCACTCTGTACAGCCTCAAGATGTTCTGCAGCATCTGGGACAGCCTGTGATGGACGCCTACCCCCGCTGCTCAGCTGTGTGCTGCATCCTTCACCCGGATCCTGCATTGTCCTGGAACGCTTGGGGACAGTTTTCACCCGAGAAGCGGGTCTTTTCTTCATCTGTCCGGCATCAGAAACCTTTCTTCCGGGTCTGCTACGTCTATCCGACGTAACCGTGACCCTATCAGCTGATTCTGCTGAACCGCGGAAATCCCGCGATAGAGCGCCATCTTGTGGGATCTTCGCCGGTATAAAAACTTCCACCGGCTCTTCCTCCGCCACTTCGTCTTCAGCAACGCTCGGATCCAGAACATCATCTGTAACCGAAGAAGCAAGAAGACATCCGCGAAGCCAATCTTCTCCTCCTTCGCCGGCAACCCGCTCCTGAAGCATTTTCATTAATTCTTCCATGACGTCTTCAGCTTACCAGCCTCGCCACTGCTCACCAGACTCAACGGTCAGTGCAGTATCGGCTCAGCGGTTCGCCAGGTAAGTGAAAAAGCTCCCTCAAACGCACTCTATTTATAGGTGCTTTTCCCGCCCATAGCGCAGCGCAAGGCACCCGCGAGGCAGGCACGCGGCAGCGCGAGACATACAAAAAACGCGGCAAAGCGCTAGCGCATGCGCAACACCGCAAAACCTTACATAAGCTTCACATTTTTTATTTTTTTTAAACAACTCCCTGACCTTTTCTTGACCCCACAGCCTATACCTGTCAATGTTAACCCTGACCTTTGTTTGCCCCCACAACCTCATGTCAGCCTGCCCTATGGTTGCAGGCTTTATCATTCCAAACACATGGAAACTAAACTTAAATCTCAATTACTGTTATTTGTAAATGTTTAGCTCATGTATCTTTCTTTCTTTCTTTCTTTCTTCTATCTATCTATCTATCTATCTATCTATCTATCTCTATCTCTATCTATCTATCTATCTATCTATCTAGGCCACTAAGAACTACTAGCAATAAAAGGGCTAATTAAATGCGCACAAGGCCTTCAGTTCATTTGGTGCCCTTGGATGTAATGCAGTTTAATGTTTTCAGATGTATAATTATTGCCAGCATCATCTTGCCAATTTTATGCTACTCTCTCATTATCAAGCAGTTGTGTTTTGATCAGCCGATGACTCAAACTAAATGCAGATTAGTCATATAACACAATCTTTTATTTTAATTTTCTTTTGGATTTCATTTGGAAACATTTCTAAAATTCTGCATTATTTTCTTTTAAATAAAAAAAGTAAACAACATTACTAAACTAAACACAGTATCCTGCAGTTAAAATCTCTATACATAGAAAAGGAGAAAGGGCATGTACTATGAGCGGACCTCCGATGTATACTCTTCTCAGCATGAACCAAAATCCAAAGGAAGATTAGTGCAGTGTGTGGGGAGGAGAGGGACTGCTGGATCATGCCTACAGAAAATAGAGTTAGAGAGGAGGAAGGGAGAGAAGTAAAACGATAGTTTGAAGGAAGAAGGAGAGAGAGAAGAAAGACTGATAGTGAGAGAGAGTGAGAGAGAGTGAGAGAGAGGTGGGGGAGGGAGAGGAAAAAGTAAGGGGGAGTTCTCATTTAGCAATGGATTCATTCCCTAAGAATTAACATTATACATTTTGTTATACATTTTAGAATTTATATATTGAGATTCTATTTTATAACATTTCACTGATATCAGGCAAGCAACATCAAGAAGGTACCTGCTAAAGAAGATACCCATACAATGCTATAGCTGATATGAGTAAAGACTTTTTCATAATATAAAATATATATGTAATATTTTCAAATAGACTGCACTTTAAGGCTAGTGGCCTCCAAATGATGTACACGGAACCGCTGTCTGCATGTCACAAAAAAGACTCTTATGGGAAACATGTAACTGTTTTGTATCTAGCAGTACAAATTAAGAATGGGATGATACGGAACAGTTCAGTTCTTCTTCTCCTCGTTCGTCAAGGTTCAGTTAAAAATAGCCCTGATTAACAGCAACACTGACATTTTCACTAATGTCCCAAAAGCCGGACTGAACAAACAAAAAATGCCCATCTTTGTGGAAATTCTACTAGTAAAAACAATAAGAAACGGGAAATGCTATGTGTGGTGTGAAATCAGTGGATGGATACTAGTGGTAATGTCCCCAATTTATTGCAGAAGAGGGAGTAAAAGCCATCTTTTTGTGGTAAATCCTGTGGAATCAATATTTATCCAGCTCTACGAAACACATGCTCAAAACCTGCAATATGTTGCAATTTAATCATAAAAATACAATATAACACAATTAAACAGGTACTCCAGAAATGAAGCTATAATTCTAGAACTATAATTCTGTACTCCTAAACTCCTGCCCATTTGCTGGACTCAAAATCAGTAGTACCACAAACACAATTCCATGGTGCGCCCTTTCATGCCTCCTCAGTTATCCGCTGTACCCATGGCAAGATATAGTATTGTATGTGCCCAGGCTTAATGAGAACACTAGAACGGGCCAAGGATTAGTTGGCAATGGGACAAAGACACTCTTTGAATAATAAAAATTCTCAGTTATAGATATATAACATAAACAAATATATATAAAATACTATTATTGCACTGATGTGCATCCCAAAGAACATCTTAAAATATTTTAACAAGGTAACCAAAAAAAGTGAACTCATTTTTGTTTTAATTTTTCAGCCACAAAGAAATAGCATTATTAGCCCACAGATGGTCATTACTAATAATAGCTTAGCGATTTATGAACAGGAGGCCCTCGAATGCATATGATGTTAGATTCCAAAGAAATGCGAGGGAAATTACTGATATCAAGGGTCATAGGAACAGAATCCTAACCAAGGGACTAGTGTACATGTTTGTTATAGAAATGGTTTGTGGCGCTTATGATGAGCAAAGGAGTGAGGAGAAACCCTCCGCAGTGCAGGAAGCAAAAGCAATACACATTTTTGCCAATATGGACATGCTTAAAATTAATCCTTCTTTGAATTCAAAATATGCAAAGTTTCTAATAAAGATTTTAAGTGTCGATAAAAACACAAGCCAAGCCACTTTTGGATTCCCTACTTACATCTACAGTATATGAGCTTGTTGGACATCCTATTCCACAACCGTGGGCATTAATATGGATCTGCCCCCTCCTCTTTTTTGCGGATATAACAGTCTTCCACAATATTTTAAACTGTGTCTGTGGGAATTTGTGTCCATTCAGCCAAAAAAGCATTTGTGAGGTCAGGCACCGATGTTGGAGAAGAAGGTTTGTCTCGCAATCTGAGTTCCAATTCATCCTAAAGGTGTTCAGTTGTGTTAAGGTCAGGGCTTTGTGCAGGCCACACAAGTTCCTTCACACAAGACTTCAAATCATGTCTTTATGGAACTTGCTTTGTGCACAGTCATGCTGGAACAGGAAAGTACTTTCCCCAAACGGGTGCCACAAAGTTGGAAGCGTACAATCATCTTAAATGTCTTTGTATATTAAAGCATTACATGTACCCTTCACGGGAACTAGCACTGACCCTACAAAAAACAGCCCCAGACCATTCCCTGCTCCACCAAACTCCCAGTCTGGCTACTAGTGTTCTCCTAGCATCTGCAAAACCCAGATTTGTCCACTCTACTTCCAAATAGTCAAGCATGATCCATCACTCCAGAGAACACGTTTCCACCGCTCTAGAACCCAGAGTCGATATGCTTTACACAACTCCAACCACATCCAACCACAGTGATCTTTGTCTTATGAGCAGCTGCTCAGCCGTGGAAACCGATTTCATGAAGCTCTTGGCGGACAGTGCTTGTGCTGATGTTGCTTCCGGAGGCAGTTTAGAACTCTGTAGTAAGTACTGCTACAGAAGACAGGTGATTTTTACATGCCCTTGGTTGACCCACTCAATGAGTGTTTGTGGTCTGCCGCTTTGTGGCTGAGCTGCTGTTACTCCTAAATGTTTCCACTTCACAATAATGGCACTTATAGTGGACTGGGGCAGATCTAGTAGGGCAGAGAAGTCATTTAAAGTCACTGAGCTCCTCAGTACAACACATTCTACTGCCAATTTTTGTCTGTGGAGATGGCATGCAAACTGAAATTGCAGAAGCCAGAGAGTTTCACCAACATACAGTTTCAGTCTCATTGATGCTGTAAAGAAATAACTGCCCTGCATGTAAATCTGATAATGTCAGTAATCAACTATAGTGAAAAGGTAAGGATGGGAGCCCTCTGGCTTTTATACACTTAAACCACTTATGCCAGAAAGGGTATGTCTAAAAATAAACCTGCTCATAATCCAAAAGCAAGGTTTTTTGATCCTGATAAGGATTCAAGGTGAACAAATCGAGTTAAGGACACAAGGTGCATGGAGGGTACTATTATATATATATTAATGGATCTAATAAAGACTAATGGCTAGACGAAAGCACTTGGCTCAGTTGTCTGGAGGCCCAGGACCCTCCAGTGGACTAGCGAGCAACAAGAATCTGAAAATGGGACAATTGGGAAAGCCCCAATTCTTTACAACTTGAATCCACTCTGATTTTACCTGGATGTTATCAGATTTCTGAAGGAAAACCAACTGGCACTTTTGGCCCACTTAGGGTGGTCAATAAGCTCATCAGAGCCAAGGACATCATAGAGCAGATTCCAAGGCTCCCTGATACCACACTGCAGAGTGGTTGGACTAACAAGCAATTTGACCTGTAGACACAAGGACATTGTGGCCATTCAGGGAGACAAGGACATTTATGCTAAGGGGAGACACTGCATGTGCATCATAGCTGAAGAGACTTCACTACATTTGTTCTGGCAGCCTTGTTTTATGCAGGCTTTACTGGGCTCCTTGAAACATGAAGTGAAATATCCTGGGGAGATTAAGCTCCTCTCCTATCATTCTGTACTTTATGGACTTTTTCCAGGACCACACTTAGAGGGTGCCATTGAAGAAGTGTGGAACCTAATGTATTGTACTAAGAACGCTTTGTGGTTTGCTTGGAACCACCTGATACTGGGTAGAGAACAGATCACCGCCAAGACTGTCACAGTTTGATCTTTGGCTTGCTTAAAGACTACTCCATCATTGGCAGTCTAGAGAAGAAAGATTAACCACCATATATCTTCTCAGCCCATCCCCTCAACCCAGGTGTCACTTCTGTCATTTTTTTGCACCCCTAAAACTGTTTTCCTATGGTTTTGATGACTGATGCTTCTCTATAATCTGTTACAAACTAAGGTATAAATGATTGTTGGTGCTGAGTACTTACAAATATATAAGTGTATATGATGTTAGAGAAGTTGATTGTACACACAATATGCCTGTATATACATGGTGAAGCTGTCAATGTTTGTGTTCTGTGTCGCAGCATGCCTTGTATATGAAAGGCATGGCTAGTCTATGAATAAACTGAATTGAGCAGTGCTTTCCTGCCCTAGGAGAGGGGAAGACCAGGGATGAAAGCCAGGAAAGCGACAGCCCTGCAAGTGTCCTGCAGGTCACCACCTTGGTACCATCACAATAATTTATAATGGACCTGTAATGTGAATAGTTAAATCCAAATACTAAGATTCTACAACACAATCTGTTTGTCAAAAGGTAAGCCCTGCACTATGTGCATTCCTACTGCAGGGATCCTATGTTGGCAACAGCCATAGGCAGCTGCATTAATAATTCAAAGTTAGAATGATGTTTACTTATATACTCTCCTCAATTAATGCTGCCCTGTCAGTGGAATCGTGGGTGATCTTACACAAGACATTATGTGCAGGTCCTGATCCTGGAGGATACATAGAGCTAAAATGTACATAAAGCTGTGTAGGAGGGAGAAAATACTTAATCAGGGCTTCAGTGGCACACACTATATATCGTGGGCTGGGAACAACCAGCAGTGAATCCTCCAGCATCCAACAGAGCAATGCTGAGCCGTAGGAGGATGTGCTGGAAGGATGTAAATTCTGAAGAGCAAGCAGAAAAAGTCTCACGGAAACCATTTCAGATCAGGGGAACCACAGAGATCTGGATGTGGACATTCAGAAGCTAATAAAACAAAGCTGAGCAGCTACGACCACAGATTGTTGATGTATTTTAATATACTCAGTGCTAACAGACCCTTAAATTAAATGTGCAAGATTGTTTGAACAGTCACTAATCCAGGATTAACCTATGACTTCAATGTTAAAAGCCAACATTTTTATAAAGTATTAAATATATAAGTACTAGGCACTTAATCCCTTTTCTTTAATTCTTTAATTTTACCTACTTTTATCTTTACTCGCCTACTTATGTTCCTCTGGCACTCTTCAGCCTCTGTCCTCATGACCTGGAAGCGTCCTGGAGCTCAGAACACTGAGTTTAACATGGTATTCTGTTTGATTTGTTTTATGTTAAAAAGTAGTGTCTTTCTTTTGGGATGATAGAAGGGATGAGGTAGGAAGTCATGCAAACTCCAAGGTTAGTGAATACACCCCCATCATTTGAGGAGGGACATTGGTGGAGGAAAGAGGGACAAAGAGATTTTGGCCTCAAAAAGGTAATTTGGTAGACATT
>VKOC01035219.1:0-10335 GCA_009364415.1 Spea multiplicata | reverse complement strand
GAGGGGTGCCGGGTGCCCCCCTGCTGAGCGGCACGCGGGGCGGACCAGCCCCCCCCCCCGCTAGGTACGCTACTGGCGGCAGCGGACTCTGCGGCGGCACACCCTGGAGTGTGGCGCCCTGTGCGGTCGCACACCCCAAAGGCCAGCCCTGCATATAGTTACATAGTTTCCATCAAGTTCAGCCTTTTCCACATCTGTTTATTTCTTGCTGTTGATCCAAAAGAAGGCAAAAAAAGCTGTTGTGCCTCTTTCCAAATCCTTCTTGACCCCAGAATGGCAGTCAGATTTATTCTTGGATCAAGAAGCTGTTTTCCCATAATTTAAAAATTATATCCCTGAATATTATGTTTTTGCAAGTATTCATACATTTGTTGTTTAAATGTCTGTACAAACTGTAAAACTCTGCAGGTAAACTGTAAAAAAAAGCCTTTCCTTTGCCTTAGACTAAATCTCCTTTCTTCCAGTCTAAATGCATGACCACATGTCCTATGCATAGTCCTGTTTATGAATAGATTTCCACACAATGGTTTGTATATATTCTTCAAAACTAAAGGGTTCCATTCCTTTTATTAATTTTGTAGCCCGCCTCTGCACCTTTTCCAGTGCTATAATATCCTTCTTTAGAATAGGTGGCCAAAATTGAAGGTGCGGTTTTACCATTGAATTATAAAGGGGCAAAATTATATTTTTATCCCGCGAATTGATGCTCCTTTTTATACACGACAATACCTTACCAGCCTTAGCAAATTGCACATTGTTTCCTAGTTTGCTGTCTATAACAATTCCCAAATTCTTCTGACATTTTGTTATCCCTAATTCACCTCCATTTAGGGTATAAATTGCTTGTGTATTCCTTAACCCAAAGTGCATAACTTTGCATTTATGTACATTACATTTCATCTGCCATTTGTGTGCCAAGTCTCCTAGTCTCCTAAATCCCTCTGCAGCACTGTAATATCCTGCTCACATTGTGTTACTTTACCTAGTTTAGTGTCATCTGCAAACACAGAAACATGATTTTCAACACCACTTACCACTTTTGTCCAGCTTGAAGATTTACTCTCTGTTCTCTATCACTAAGCCAATGTTCAACCCAAGAACAAGAATTTGCATGTAGGCCAATTTCCTTCAGTTTGAATACTAACCTATTGTGCGGAACCGTGTCAAATAGATTACATACACTGCAACATCCTGATCTACACATTTACACTTACTTCTTCATAGAATGCAATTAAATTAGTTTGACATGACCTATCTTTAATAAAACTATGCTGATTTTTGCTAACAACACTGCTCTTCAGAATTAATTCCTGAACATTATCCCTTAATAACCCTTCAAATACTTCCCCAGCCACAGAAGTTAAGCTCACAGGTCTATAATTTCCAGGCAAAGAGTTTGAACCCTTTTTGGTACAATTCCTGACAGAAAAGAATACCGGAAGATTAAAAACAGAGGTACCTTAAGTACTCGTGGGTGAATACCGTTAGGCCCCGGAGCTTTGTTGACATTAACTTCCTTTAGTTGCTGCAGCACCTTGTCCTGAGTCATCCAATCAGAATTTGTCTGTAATTTTTTTCAGTAGTCATTTGCATTTCCATTGCCATAGGTTCCTCCGTATTATATACTGAGGAAAAATTATTTAAAGTTTCTGCTTTTTCCTGGTCCTCGTTAACTAACTCCTCCATCTCTGTTTTTAGTGTACCTACACTTTCCTTTCTTGTTGTTTTACAATGTATGTACTTAAAGAAGTTGGGGTTGGTTTTGCTCTCTTTGGCTATCCCTCTCTCATTTTCTAGTTTAGCCCATCTAATCACCTTTTTGCATGAATTATTGGCTTCCTTAAATCTAATATAATATGCCTCTGATTTGTATAATTTAAATGCTTTAAAAGCTCTTTTCTTATTTTTAATTTCTTGGTTTACTTCCCCACTAAACCACATTGGCTTCACTATGTTTCTTTTATATTCATTAATGAATGGTACAAACGGAGAAGTGTACCTTTGTAATATTTGTTTGAAGATACTCAATTTTTCCCTCAGTGTTTTTATCACTAAATAGTTTATGCCAGTCAATATGTTGTAAAGCATTATTAATGTTATTCATGGTTTGATGAGTAAATGACAGCTTAGTGAATGTAAAGCACATTGTGTTGACCAATCAACATGTACAATAAGGGTTATTGTGAGTTACTTGTTTCAGAGAATGCTGCAGATTATTACATCTAAGGATTTATAATCTTTATTCTTATTTACTGCTATAACATGTAGTTATGTTTTCGTGATAACAGACTATTTTGCTTTGCTGCACAAAGCAGATTGCAATTAAAATAATGCAGTGACTGGGTATCAAGCTGACAGTATTAACACCATGCAGAGTGAGTGATATACTACTCTGATCTTTAACATCTGTTTAAGAGTAAAGTTTTTGCATGGTTTGATACATTTCATGCAGAGAAGAAGAACAACATGCCATTATGTCACATTTGTTCTGTAACTTCTTATGCTATCAACTACAATGGCCAAACTTTTCCTTCAATACAAAGTTGTTGGCGCAGGTCTGAAATAAAACATGCGTTGGAAAAAGATGGTCAATCCAGTGTAGGTGGTGCTAACTTATTGGTTACTAGACCTATCCATTTGTATTTGCATATTCTTCTTCATCTTCTATCTTCTCCCTTCTCTACTATTTTCAATCTGCCACCTTCAGTCTTCTAACTTTGTCTGCATCTCCGTAGACATAACCCAACAGAACTTCGCCCAAAATGGTGCCGCTTGTGGTGATGTCATTTTGCCCTAACTGGAACTCAGGGCAATATGGTGGATTGGAGTTTAATTTAGGTCAAAATTAGGGTGCTTTTAGTAACGTCCTCTCCCCTGATTGGATGATAGTGGAGAAATAGCAGACTGATGATAGAAGAGAAGAGAGAGGATAGAAGATACAGAAGCGGAAGTGGTCTGAAGAAGCGAAAGCGGTCAGCAGAGAAAGTAGGGAAACATTTAGAGAGCATGAGAGAGATGGTAACCAAGAATGAGAGTGTTAAAGAGTGAGCGTTAATGAGATTAAGTCAGAGTGAATATGGGCACCAGACAACAAATTTTGTTCTAAAAAAAAAATGCCCCAAATTTTCAGCTTAACCAAATGGGCAGGGAGTGAAATTCATTGCCAGAAAAAAAATAGGCCAAAAACAAACTAAAACATTTGTCTAAATTATTTTGGCCCCTTTGCACATGTCTAGTATCTAGATCTTAGGTTACTGTTAGGAGCAGTTTCATGTCGCAGTTAGGGGTAATTATTTCAGTAAATCCTAATTTGCATGCTAATTCTATTTGTTTTGCCAGTAACATTGTGTTGGACTGTATAAATGTCAGTTTTGTACAATGTACTTATTGTGGAATCCCCTTAACCAAATCTGGCTAAGTTTGCTGGTAGGGTTTCACTACTTAAGGTAGGGTTTCTTCACCATGGAGAAAAGGGAGACCTCCCTCCACCTCGCAACCGCTTCACCAGCAGCCTCCAAGGAAAAGGGAGAGACCCCCCTTGACCTCTTAGCCGCCTCCACCTGAATAGCCACGCAGGAGAGGGGGAGACCACCCTCCCTGCGGCAGTCAGGGCCTGCAACTGAGAATTCTGTGAGCGCGCTACAGGGCTTTATAATGGGAGATTATGTGACACATAAGATGGCCACAGATCCTGACAATGGAAGTGAGGTGTTGACTAATTTTGACAACAAACTGAATTCCACACCCCTTCCTTCTGGTTCCTTTTAAAACCTCCCAATTGCCTATGATCCTTGCCCTCTGATGGACGCCTATGCTTAAATTGATGTCCTTAGGGAGTGTTATCCTCGGCAGTCCTTTCGTGTGTTTCCTCTTTACATTGATTCTCCAGTATCCTGACCTCAGCTTGTTATCCGTTGATCCTGGTCTCCTGACCTCGGCCTGTTTGACCACGTTACTGCTACCCTTGCATTCTACCTGCCTCTTGTGTCTCCAACCTCGCTGTGCGTGACAGCTATTGAGTGATTTCAGGACCTTCAAGGAAAGTAGCGGCCAAAGTTCAGGAATCTATCACTCTAAAAGTGTAAATCCTGGTTCTGTCACAGACATGTATTGGCAAAGACAGTAAGAAAATAACAAAACACTTTGGAAGTCTTATTCCTGTGAAAGTCTACTTTGAAAGAATTTGAAATAGTTACTAAACCTAAAGCACATGTTTAACATATTTCAATATGTAAAGCATTTTTATACGTTTCATTATTCGTAAAAATATAATTTCTCAAATAAATTGCAGTTTTTTTGCCTGCAAACCTTTGTGAAGAGCTTAATGTGATCTGGCTATAATTTCAGCAAATTCCTGCAAGGTCAATGATAAGTGACTGGCCTTAAAGGCAATCTTGAAAAGTAGTTTGGGCTAGTTTTGACATCTTGCTTGTGGCATCTACCTCCGTTTGTTACATCACATTAATATGTTTAGCTTGAAATAAATCTACAAAAAAAACAGGAGGAAATAAAGTGTGAATATTGCAGCAACAGGCTGGAGCAGTTATGTTCAGTTGAAAGGATGCTTACATCTTATAGTTGATTTTTATTGTATTGTGTAATTTGATAGATCCATATTAGAGCATGTTAGCCCATGGTGATATTCACACCATCAACCAAACCATCTTGTATCACATTCCAAGGTTCTGCTCAAGAAGCAGTATGTGACAATTTCAGATGATTTGTTGAAAAGGAGAGGTGGGAGTATCTATATAGTGTAAATGAATGAAAAACTGATACCACTGGAATTTAAACAGTGAGCAGTATCTTCAGAGGAAACTTGAAACACTATTAAAAACCTGCCCTCTGATTTAGGCATTATCAGTCCCTCAACTTATGTTATGGGTGATATGTCACCCTGTTTCCAAGGTCACAACTGCTCCTAGAAGAAGAGTGAAATTTTGGCAAATTTGTCAATTTGTACAAAGCCACGAAAATGAGGCCAGATCCTCCATGAAGCGTAAACAAAGCAAAAAGCTCTGAATTTTAATTTCAGGTACTTTGGGTGCAATCTCTTTCTGTGGGTTTATATATTGTTCTATGGTGGTGTATCTGGCGCCTTGGGTTTATATCTTGTGCTAGGGTGTTTATGACTGGCTACATTTCAGGTGCTACCTCTTTCCCACTTGCCTTATATAACAGCATGCTTGCCATCTCTTTGTCCCTTGGCTTATATTCTTCCATGACTGCCGTATAAATTGCAACACTCAAATCAGACAATGGCAGGGTGATCTGTCTATTAAAATTTTGCATCAGGCGGCACCATTTTGTTGATGTCCTGTCCCCAATAGGATGATCAGGGAGAGGACATAACCTAAAGGGTCTTCATTTTGCCAGATTTTCCCGCTCGGTTATGTCCCCGGATATATGGACGAAGATAGCAGATTGAAGATACATGAGAGAAGTCAAGAGAGAAGATAAAAGACAACTGATGCAAAAGATGTGGATGTGGTCAGCAGAGAAGGCAGTGAGTTAAAAATGCCCCCAAGTTTTCGGCTGAACGGAATGGGGAGGGAACTTAATTTGTTGCCCTAAAACAAATGGGCCAAATGACCAAATCATTTTTGGAGAATTTGCACATGTCTAGTACGCTGCCCTGGTTTCTTTTAAAATGTCCAGGATTATTTGCATTGTTGATAATGTACAATGATTTACAAATTAGCTATTGAATAATTACATTTTCATAATAAAAGTGTAATGTCAGCACCATGTCTAAATACCAAGGTTTGTCTCACCTTCTCATGAAAATATATAACCGCAATGTTTAAAGAAGTATGCTGGGGAAAAAACCATATTCACAGCTTATTCAGATTGCGTGGATAAGATATGTTATTAACGTCTATAGTAAGAGGCCATTTTAAAAGCATGTACCCTTTAAGCTAATCAGTACAATCATCTTTTTGTTAGTGCTGATGTGACCAGGAGCCTGCCAATTGACACATAAATTAAGGCTGGAATATTATTAGCTCTTGAAAGCACATTATAGACAATATAGCAGCCTTCTACCTAACAACGCAAAATGTGCCTGTTGTTCCGAGATGCATTTGGTTAATTAGCTATTTAATTACGGCTTCAAGAGTTTCCTGCTCAAGCCAAATGCGATAAAAGATTTTGGAAAGCAAAATTATACAACTTGATATCCATGTTTGGAAAAGTAATGATATTTATCATAATCAGTCAAAACTCAAAAACACAAAGAAGCCAGTGGGCTTGCTGGCGACATGCAATATTCATGGAGTCCAAAACCCTGCCAGTGCCTAATCAACAGCTTCATTAATTCTGATTCTTGAAAGCCTGCTAATGAAGGGTACAATCCATTGTTTCTCATTTGCTTTTATTGAAAGGCCTATAATAAGCGCATATTTTGCATTTCATAATGCATTCTCATCAGAGTTGCACCTTATGGAGGAGATTATAAATTCTTTTAATTTAAAAATGTTTACTAGAATAAGGTATTGGCATTGGTTAAATACCAACTAGCAACTAAACATGAACATAATGCATACTGACATAGAACAGGACATTACAATTGTTGGCTAAAGCTCGTGGCTAACATATACTGTACAATATTGTCATTAAACTAGCACATTGTGTAGCAATATACAAGCAAATGTTGTCATGTATGTTACCACTGCCACTTTCAGAAAGACACATCCAGCCCTATAGTACAAGACCGAATTTTCCCAATATTAGAAGAAAAAAAATGACCACCCCAGAGTAAGGAAGACAGAGGAGAAGATCAATAGGGTATTGGGCCTGTTTAGGCACTGGCATCCAGTCACTTGGTACACGACTACATTTAAACAATATTTAAAAAATGGAAAGAACTGATCTCCTAGAGTACGTTTCTAGTGCTGTCGATCTCTCATTTTAGATATTGAGTGCTGGAAATCCGAATTTACTGGGCATGCCCCTTTTGTCCTGCATCTCATGCATCCTACAAGCATGTAGTATACAAACACAGTCTTCCAAGTTTTAAAATGATATTAAGGGCCAACTTGCCACGGAGGGTGGCCAGCATGTAGTCCATATGGGTCGCATGCAACATGTCAGCATGGTTTTATTCTGTGCTTTACAATAGAATAGCATCCAAGTACTGGTAAAACTAAGTTTTTCACACAGTCCAGCACCTAATTTTATCATCAATATTTATTCAGTTATTTATTGTTTTGTGTTGTCCTCAAACTAAAGGTAGTGTCAACGTGCAACTTAAACCGATCTTGGTATTTCCAGAACATACCCACTGTGTGGATGCAGAGCCCAATGCCTAATTTTATAATGCTTGTTACTTCCCATTGCAAATGTTAATTGGCTGGATTATATATATAAAAAAAGCCCTGATTTTTTGATTACTCCTACCTATTATTTATAAGTACCCTATAACACACAGTCCCTTATCAAAGAATACCATAACTGTTTGTAATGGTACCAAAATATGGCAAAGGAATTAACTAATATTATTATTGAAATTTCACAGATTTTAATGTTTTTTTTATTGTTTTTTTTTTGTTGAGGGTGAATGGGAACAGATGTTGTGTCATTGACTATAAGGGCGTACTACACCTCTACCATCTGAAATCTGAGCAATGATGAGGCCATCAGGTCTATTTTGAGTACCCCATCTTTGGGCGGTTAGACAAAAAATCTTCTGGTCCATACATCAGCCAATAATGGACTGCTTTCCCCACAGCCAGCATCTCAAGGCAATTGGAGGGAAGCACAAACAAAAAGGATGATGGTGTTTCTTAACCGATGGTTTCCTGAGACATACAATTATTTTCCTATGTGGTTCTGTCAAACAGAGTTTCTCTGTTTACTCACCAAACAAGACATTGCCACAAAATGGAATATTAATTAGTCTATTCTTTGTCTTTTGATGCATGGTCAACAGCCCACAATTTGAGCTATAAGGCCCATCTAGCAGACATACGTATAGATTCAATGGAAGCATTGTCCAGAAAGTCTTCTAACTTTACTGTGGCAATATTGTTCAAAAGCTCTTCCCTTTCAGGCTTTAGAAGCCACATCTTCCTCAATCTGAGATAGCCAAGCCTTTACAGCTGACTGAAATGATAACTGAAGTTGAGGCAGCAGCGTCTGCCTTCTTCTCCATGTGGTCCGAGAAATGGGAGCCATCTTCTAGAGGTAGCATAGTCTTATTAGAACACCTTCATAACTGCTGTATTCAAGTTATTCCATGATTAAGTCAGCTTTTCATCAAATAGGAATATAGGACTGGATCAATTCTCTTTTTCTGGAGGATTCCATTCTTGTTTAATAATGTTGAATAAGACACTTACCATCCTCTTCTAAATGCATAGTGGATCTAACTACAGAAATAAAGGTGTCCACCTCCTCCACTGGAAAAAGATAGGAAGTGTCAGATTCACCAATTTCACCTTGTCAGAAGTGATGTCCTTCATACCTCTGGATAATCAAATTTCAAATCCGAAACTTGAAAGCCAGCACCAAGGGCAGCCTGTTGCGTAAACATATTAAATGTAGATAGCATCTCATTCTTTAGCCAGGATAGGAATTTGCTTCCACCAGAGGGTTCAGAATCTGCAACTCCTTCAAGCGTGAAGAACAAAATTTTGTTTTTGAATCCTGAAGCATCTTGTAATATCCTGTATACTGGGCATGTTTGAATTTTACAACAGCTTTTTAGGCTTATTCTCAACAGACAGTGCCCTGGGGTTGTCAGGAGATTATATACCTGTATAAAATACTGATCAATAAACATACAGGATATAGCATCAAAAGGATAACACACCAAATCAAGGGGAACAATTATTTAAAAAATGTCTAATTTTTGGAGAAATTCAGTGTCCTGTACCATGGAACTGGATGTGTCTACCTGGCAAAGGATTCCCAGTGCCTTCCCCAGTGACTACTTTCTTCCTAAAACTTGAGATGCTGCTACTGGTGTAAGTGAAAGGCAAGGACCTCCTCCGTTGGAAACTCCCCACACACTTTGTTTCTGTATCAAAATGGCCTCCACGTTTCATCCAAACTGAAGGGTCATTCATTTCTTTGATTTTTATTGCTATGCACAAGTCCATTTGTGTGTATTGATTTAGGACTATGATAAATATCCAAACAGTTAAGAAACAGTAAAGTACAGGAATGCAATCATACAATTAAGTGAATTGTGCTCATAATTTTGGAAAACAAAAAATGTGCTCACTAATTGTGTGGGGTTCAAATCAAAGAGGTAAGTGTTTTCTCTGGGATTACCTACACATGGCATGTAGACAGGAGAACAAAGGCAAGGAGAATAAACATACAACACTACTATTTCCCTTAAACACTGCCAATAAATTCTGTATGTAGACCATCTTTACAATTCCCCTTATCCTTATTGGCAGGTTTTTAAATTAATTATCAGCATCTTCAAGGGATTTGGGGGCTTTAATTTCACTAAAAGTAAGATTATGTTGAAATTTATTATTAGGTTGTTTAATCTTCTGTAGATCATAATTTACAATTTTCTCAGCAGCATAGTGTTCTACCATTTAACCATTCATGTGTCCAAAATCTAAAAAATGTTGCCCAGGGTTGATCACTGCTTTCTACTCATAAAAATACCTAAGATGTTAGTGTATATTCAAATATACTTATTTACATCCCACAGTCTCAAGGCTTGGCAAGCCAGATTGTGCTCGAGCCAAATGTCTGGCTCTCAGCAGATGCTACAGGTTTCTCTTGCAAAAGTAACCCAGTGTTCTGGGTGCTTCAATGACTGAGGACCTGGAAACAAAATCACATGATGGTGTTCTCTACTTTTGTTGAACAGATGATGTGTGGGGACATGTTATTGCCTCATACTGATTGATCTAACAGTGGATATCTTGACGTATCATACATGGCTTGTATGTGGTTAGAATTTTATAGATCAGCCAAAGTAGACATTTTAAACTTGTTTCCCAAAAAGAAAAGTGTAGCTTGCAAATAAGCTTTCAAATTCTTTATAAAATACTTGTCAATTTACCATCATTGAACCCGCAGCCCAATCCAACCATAATCATGCCAGCTTTAGGCTTTTTCTAATTAACATGTTATTTGACAATTTACCTTCTATATCACTTATTACAAGGTGTTATCTGTACAATTGAAAATTACTGTGCCCAAGTCTCTGATTCTGACCTTTGCTTTTTGCTTTAGCCAGTTAAGAATACTGGGATGATGGCAGTATGGCAATCTCTTATTTTGAATTATTCCAAGAGCACTGTATATTTGTTAAAAATGTAAACCAAACATACATACCTGTTAGCCAATGTGTAAGCAATTCAATAG
>VKOC01035217.1:0-10227 GCA_009364415.1 Spea multiplicata | reverse complement strand
GCTAAAACCAGTCCACCCCATGATGTAAGTATCATCTATGTGTGTGATGTAAGTATCATCTATTGCAGGCATGCATGGGTAAGGCCATGCTTTCCCAAGTCAGACAAGTCAGTTTTGTTCACTCTCTCTAGGTAGGGTAGCCATGTTTGGCCATGCCCATTCCCACTCTCTCCACCAAGGGATATCTGGGGCTAGCTTCACCCCTGGAGAGCTCCAGGTAGCTTAGTTCGGGAAGTTCCCAGGTATGATCACAAGTGAAGCATGAGAGCTGGCTCTCCTATGGGTCAGTTATCTCTTTGGTTCCAAGTTGAAGCTCATGGACGTGACATCCTACCTGGACTCCCTAGACCCTAATACTCAGTCTGTGTGAGCGTAGAGTGCCAGACAGATCTTACGATGGGGAAATCACAAGTCTCGCAAGATCTATGAGTAGACTATAAAGGAACAATAGTTCCCCTTTTTTGTTGAGTAGGCAGCATAGTGAAATTTTCCACAGACCTTGATTAGTCAGTGGGCTCTCGCACCATTACCTGATTTTCTTAAGGAAATTAGTCTGTTTTGTTAAAATCTGAAAAGAAAAATATAAAATAAAACCTGACTATTATTACTATTACACTATATTATTTTATTACTAATAGGCTAATTTAACAGTGTGAGGCCACCAGCCAGATCTCTAGAAATCCAGAGAGCAGTGTATTAGAATTACGCTAATTTATTATCGTGAGATGTTTAATAATAATTAGAGCTGCATTTGAATTCATTTGGTTTGCAGATTTGAGGAATTTTTAGACACTGGAAACGTGTGTCATCACTACAACTACAAGGATGGAACTTCCGTTGGATGTTATTTTGAACACCAACAACTGTATAATTCCGAAGATTCAGAAGAGATGCAAATTATGGTTACGGACAGATTACAAAAACACATCAGACCCTTCGTCTCCTACGTGAAAGTTTACCAAATAGGTATGTTTGAGTAAAATCAATATACCCGCTTAAACTTGGTCATCATTTGTACCCTCGTCTCATCTGATATTGAAGGGGTTACCTATACGCTACATTACCTCAGCTAGTCGCCTGTGAATAATGAGTGGATTATAATAACTAAAAAGATCATTTTGATAAGGAAATAAAAGCAGATCTATACATCAGTTGGGCATTAGATCCAAAATGACTTGTCATGTTGGAGGGATATCCTAATGGCATATTAGTATAATCCGTCTAATATCAGTTGATCCATACATTACTAGTGATTAGGTTAGCACAATGTGTATTTTTACATGCTCAATATCAAGAGATATTTTATTAATTCCATCCAGTGCAGCTCAGTCCTCCGACTATCACCAATATTTCATGGACTGAAAACACCCTGAGTATCATCTGGACTGTAGGAAAAGGGAAAATCAATGACTATGAAGTGATCATTACAGATATAAATAATGGAAAACACAAAGAATTTGAGGTAAGCAATGTATTCATAATGTTGTAGGGAAGTACTGTATGTGGTGAACTGACAAACGACTGTGGTGGAATATCAGGGTAGACCGAGTATATTACACTATAATATATACACTTGTGAGCACGGTAGATCTTAGTCTGCTGTGAATAAAGATGTATGAACGGGATGTGTACCTGCGAACCTAAAAAACATCAGTCACCCTGTATTCTTATTGCAGCTTTTTTAATGCAAAAAAATTGCTTTCACTAGAGACAGAGTGCTGGAGAATTTTAACATAATAAAGCAATATAAGCAACTTTTCATACATATTTGGACATAATTTGCTATTATTATTATCATCAATAGTTAGCACATACCCCCAAAATGTGAACTAACGTAAAGGAGTGACATTTTGGTGTAATGGTCGGGTGTCTCAATACTTTTGTCCAAATAGTGTATGTCACAAAAAAACAGCTCAGGGGTGGTTTAAACCGAGTCCAAATCTTGTGGGCCAGTCAAGTTCCTCTACACCAAACTCATCCAACCATGACTTTATGGACCATGCTTTGTGCGCTAGGGCACAGTCATGCATGCAGCTACTCAGCCATGGAAACCCATTCCGATATAACTGCTTAAGTCATTTTATTTTGGTTTTCCAAAGCACTCGCCCTTTTTAAGGGACATCCACACCCATGTTTTGTATTCCAAATGAATCTGACATCTGACATTGGCCCTGCAGTATTTAAATAAAACCTGCAAGGTGCTGGTTACACCAGGCTGATGTGCACTTGAGTGCTGGTGTGAAGACCTGAGTTTGCAGTTGTTGGATGAAAATCAGATAATTGCCCACCCGATATTCATTTCGGCTTCTTCTCTGTTTGTTGCGTTGTTCTAACAATAAGATCGATCTTCCTCTCTTAAAACAGTTGACAGGCATCAACAGCAAAGAATTTCCAGATATTTATCCCTATGCAGATTACACAGTAAAAGTACGTGGAAGAATAACCAAAGTTTTGGGGGATTACCCCTGGAGCGAGTGGAGCAAGGAAAAAACATGCAAAGGTAATATTACAAGTTTACAACCTCTTAAAATACATGCAGAATTGTATGGCATATGTGTACGACTTATGTGTAATTGTATGGCATATGTGTACGACTTATGTGTAATTGTATGGCATATGTGTATGACTTATGTGTAATTGTATGGCATATGTGTATGGCTTATGTGTAATTGTATGGCATATGTGCCATCTCATGTTGTCTTGTAGGCAAAGACAGTGGCCGGACCACCAGTTTGACCCTTCTAATCCTAATCACCATTATCTTGACTGTTTTGGCAATCATCCTTGTCATTTGTATGAAAAGGTAATTTTTTGTTATATTGATGAATTCAGACCCCTTCTTTAAGCCCGTTATTTTTACTCCATTGGCGAAAAAACCCGTCCACATCTGTCTAGCAGGAATCCATGGGTATCTAGGATTGAATTCATTGTCTATGTAGAATTTTGTTGCCTCAGTAGCATATGACGGGGTGATACAATATGTATGTATGAGTTTTGTGTTTTTTATAAATCTTTTTTTTGTGTGTTCCACAGATTGAAATACATTATTTGTCCTCCAATACCTGACCCTGGAAAAGTACTTAAAAAGTCCTTTGGGGATCAAAACACTTTCCAGGTAAGAAAATATTCTTACATTCTTGGACATGACATTCTCTGTCAAAGGACAGGGTGATTATACGGAAATTAAATCCCCGAATTAAGGTGAGAGTGTGGTAATGTGAGTGAAGACTCTGACCTACAACTATATAACAAAGGTGGTCATAATATTAAGGCTTATCTGTGTATATTTAATTTTTAACTTTTTTTATCCTTGAATGTGTTTGCCTTAAATAATAAATGACAATAATAATGACAATAATAAATGTCATGTACATATAGTACAATATCCTTAACACAAAAATAATATATAAATGCGTGCAACAACAACTAAAATCTGTATTTAATTTAAGCATTCCACACTGGGTTTACAAACACGTACATTCACTCACTCACGTATGTTACATGCATGCTTGTGAACTAGCTGGAGCTCTCCCTCTCCTGGTGGAGTAGTTTAGTTGGGGACATGGCTAGCTACGTATGAGGAGGGGATTAGCTGTGCCTTGTGGATATAGAGGCAAAAGGTGATAATTGGTGACCTTATTTGCATGCGCCTACCCAGAATCCTTTGTGGTTGTGGCAGCACCATGAGATTTCTGGGGGAAAAACAAGCCTTCTGGCTTGTCTGGTGTTTGTAGATGAGTGATAAATAATGCTTCTACTACCCCAGTGTGTGTGTGTATATATATATATATATACTCTCACACACATACAGGCTGTGCTCAAAGCACACTTACAGTTTTGGTAGAGGAAATGAGTAACAGCCGGACTCTCCTTACATCATATTCTAGTCCGCGGCACAGAAATATTTACTTAAAAACACAACAGCCCTTAAAGGGACAGCACCATTAAAATATGATTTCTTTATGCCTGATCTAAATTGTGTAATCATTTTTAGATCAATATAGATATTAGAGGTCATCAAAATCGTTCAGGGTTTTCTGTACAATGTATAGGTGTTTTATTCTCTTTATCTCACTAAAAGCTTATGTGACGAGTTTACGGATCTGATGAAAAAGAGGAACATCATAAGATCTGGCCTCAGTTTTTAGCTGAAAATACACAGAACACATAACTAATTAATATACTTATAGACAATAAAGCGTTATACAAACTAAACTAAACTACTACTACACAATTATTATGTTTTATTTGTATCTATTCTGAGTATATTTAGCAATGCGGTGTTGCTGCAATTGTAAGAATTGGCATTGATATTTAGTGTAACAAAATAAGACGGGTGGGTGGTTGGGTTTCTGGAAGTTACAGAGTCATCAAGTTCGTGTGAAATTTGATCTATGTTTAGTTACACTTTGTTGAAACAACTTTGTGGAAATTATGTGACGTTTGACTTTCATCAAAAATATGTGAACAGAATTCCCCTTTCACAACCTTCGCAGTAGATAAAGGAAGTCGGTAAAGAAGAGTAAATTCCTAGCCAGGAGGTCACTGGGTGTTTCGTTGGGGTAAGGGTAGGCTGGGAGGGTATTGGGGCTTGATCTTACATACAGTGCAAACGCGACAGATCTAGCGTTTGCTCCGGCTGTTTATATAAAGGTGCAACAGGCTCTCGAAATAGAAACAACATGTAGCCTTTTCACTTGCTCCAGATGATGGTCTTCTGTTTGTGCGCATGCTGCATTTTGTGTATACTCCAATGGGGACACCTGTGCTGGGGGGTTTAGCAGGCACGTGGAGTGGGCATAGGTCACACGGAAGCCTCATGCTGCAACACAACAACCCCTAATAGTCCATGAGCCCAACTGCTTACAAAAGCAGGACAATTCTTGAAAGTTAGGGCACTTAGTTGGTATGGTATATGGCTTATTACCCCAGGAGCACAGGGGAATTTCCTCCCCCCTCAACAATTTCTCTGAATGTGTGGCTTGAGGGAGTTTCAATGTCCATCTGTAGCACCTGGAGCAGGCTTCATTAAAGCATTGACCTGGACTTTCTAAGTCCCGCACGGACCTCTTGTCTGTTCACAGGGAAAAGGGACGGAGCAATGAACAGCCCTGTCCTCCAATTCTGCCCCCTGTGGACCCATAGACATGATTTCTGCAACACCTGTGCGCAAAATCTAACTAAAAGATCCTCCTGCTCATTGTCACACTACGTATAGCCTGTGCTTTCCGATGCGAGACGTTGGCCTTGGGAGATGAAATTGGAATTTTCTTCTCAACTGACCTGTGGTTCCACACCTCTGCTGTACCATCTCCATCCAATGGAAAAAAGACCTTATGTTTTCACGCATTGTTTTGGTAGTTCTGGTGGCTCTCAAAAAATCCCGTGTTATGGGAAGCCATACGTATTTTTTTGGTAATTAAACATTTGAGTGACATCAGGAGGCAGGTGCTGTGGGTGCACCAGCAGCTGGGATTATCTCGTGGGAAAGTCACCAATAATAGCGAAACAGGACTGGCAGCCTCCAGACCTGCAGATAAAGGCTATAGGAACTAAAATAAGTAAAACCCACGCTAAACTACATTAATGCTGTTTTTTTTTTGAACGGAACGTGGTAGTGTAACAGGAACACCTTGATTTCCTTAGAAGTAGTTCACGTGCCAGCCGTATGAAAGCAGATTAAGTAACAGGCTCACGTGTGCACATCGTTTTCCTGCCGCTTTGGAAATATTGTAACCACTTCCTACAGAAAGGTGCCAAAATTGAATATTAAACATTTGCATTAAATAATACAGAAATAGTATTATTATTATTGTGGTTTTAATAATAATATGTAGTAATAATAATAATATTATAATAATAATAATAATACTATTATAGTAATAGTAATAATAATACCAATACTATTGTAGTTTTAATAATAATAATGCTATTATAGTAATAATAATACCAATACTATTGTAGTAATAATAGTAAGAAGAAGTAGAAGAAGAGGAAGAGGAAAGAAGAAGCAGCTGCTGGTGAGATTTGTAAATGCCCTAACTCCAGAGTCTGCTCAATACTCAGGATCACCGATTAAATCCTATGAGGGACCACTTAGCCCTTTATCCTTCTGTGATGGATAAATGAGTTCTATGAATTGGGTGATAGTAACAAATATCATTCAGCTGCCGATTCAATTCATTCTGAGGATGTGGGCCTGGAAAGCACTGTGAATCCCACTTGGAGAGAGAGGCGCTATATTGTGAAAGGACCAAAGTTAGCATTTTGGTGAAGCAGAATACAAAAATGTAATTCCACAGAGCTAAAAGAAACTAATTCTCTAATTCACATCCACTTAAATGCTATTTTTTGTAAAATTGCTATATTTTTTAAGCTGTGTGGGTTTTCCTTTGATTTGATAGTTTTGTTATACCCGCAGCCGTAATGGAAGTCCGTTCTAGGTCCATATCATTATAGGAGATCTTTTGATATGTTTTCGATACAAATAATGAAAAACAAGACAAAACCGTGCTAGTATTGTGCTTTCCAAAGAAAATAAACAGCATGAGAAAATAATTACTTAGGCATTTTGAGCAAACAAAGGACTACATTTAAGTATTTCTACTGGGACCTCGAGTATTAACTGCAATGTTACAGACCAGTAAGCTATTGCAAGAAGCTACATTTAATAAAATAACCCTCCATTGCTGCTTTTGATTAGCCGTACTCTAGCCAAAATAATTTAGGGGGGGGGTGAAATTTGGCATTTTCTGCTATTTCCCTGTGCACCCACCGTCTGTTCCTCAAGAAGTTTCTGGAAATGTCCTTAGAGAAACTATGATGTGTTTGTCAGTTTCTCAAAAATAGTCCTTAAGTAAAAGAATATTTTAACAGAGTTGCATCAAAACAGGCGACAGGACGAAGGAAATCTATTTCTTAAATAATTGTATCACCGAGGAAATACCTAAAGTGAATTTAACACCTGAATTTAAGGACGTAAAAACATTTTCATATACCTAACTTTGCTGCGCCAGACGTTTCTCCCCCTGGATATTGTACGTTGCTTCCTTTTTTAATACTTTTTTGTATTTTTTTTTTTTTTAACCTCGATTGAATGGATTTATTAAAATGAGGGTACGAAGGGAAACAAAGGGTGGGGGGACAAGCTGTTATCAGTTAGTGTTAGTAACATCTCGGTTTTGGTTTTTACCTTGTTAAATAATACTTTGAAAAAATTAAGGTTTAGGGACCATCTTGGTTAGAAGAGCCAAGCCATTGTATTGTTAGCCTAGACTGCTATAGCTTACAGGCTACACCCTAATAAAACACACAATAAAATGACAGGTTAGGGAAACCGGTATGGGAGAAGACAAAGACAAATACGATAAGAAAAGTATTATAGTAGATTAAAGGGCTGCCCAAATCCCCAATGTCTAAACCCTAGGATGGATCATGGAGGTCAACGTGGTGGCTAAAACAGTTTATGTTCTATAGATTTTATGATGACTTGCCAAGATGGAATAGGGAGCATAGTTCCGCATCTGGCCAATGCCCTTTCCACTAGAATGAAAACATTGACAACTCATTTTGTGTATGAAGGTGTCTTGTGTAGAAAGATGGAATGATTACTATGTTTCCTAGATTGATATTTGACAGGCAGCACTCCTTCCCATACTCTCCCCAGAAATAGTTGACACTTTTCTTTGTGGACATTTAGGAACTTGGTACCACATCATGTAACCTTCTTGTTTAATTAAAAATGATTTATACTCCTTGAAACAATGGTTGAGTGGGTAAGCGTGCTTTCCTTAACCTACGTTTTAGATGTATTGCGTTTCACTTCCCGTTTGGAAAGGTATGATGCTTTTTAAAGATATTGAAGTTTGGAAGTAAGAATGAGCGCTGTGTACAATATGCTGATTTCCTGTTGTTTTGTAATTTTAAATGTTTTTTATCACTGCCGTAAAAAAAAAAACCAGACTGAGACTGTTGTGGACCGGATAAAGGAAAGGTGATACAGTTTGTATTAACCTTCACCCTCACTAGATCCAACTTATTAATGCTACAGACATAGGAGACATATAACTAATATGGTCTTTCACTAATTGTAAACAAAGTCACAGTAAATGTAAAGTATTTATTGATTTGGACGTATGTGATGCTTTTTATGTAAAGTATGTTAAGTGAACTTTAATGCACTTAGTGATGGATATTACTTCTTTGAAATAACTGTTCAAAAGCTTTTTTTTTCTTTGCAGTTTAAGTAATTTTTATATCAGTCTGTTATAAGAACAATGTAAACATCTTTAAAAGTTTACGTATTAACAGTAAGCCGCTACTAAGCACATCTTAATATTGGAGATTGATTTTATTTTGCCTTTGTTTTTTTCCACAGCACTTCATCAAACGTAGGTATGAAAAAGTTAATGTTTGGAACATGCCACAAAAGGAAGAGGTCTGTTCGGTTATTTCGGTCGAACCAACCACGTGCTCATCCCAAACAGAATGACGCTTTAATCTCTCCGAGTCAAGTGGAAAAATGTGAAGAGGGGGTTTTCTATTCTTGGGCTCTGGTTTATATTGTTCCACGGCAATATAAACAGAACTACGTGACTGTCCGACTACGGAAGACCCTGATGAATTAACCCCTTAAGGACAATGGGCGGTCCCTAAACCCATTGAAAACAATGCATTTTGAGCCCGTACATGTACGAGCTTTGTCATTAAGGGGTTAAACAACTGGCCTGTGCTGCGTGGGTCAACAGAAGGTTAACCCACCATGTAACCATTACGCTTTTGTGTTAAGATGCCGGATGTCCGCGTCATGGTCTGTTCTGCTGCTTATTTGGTTTTTGCACTAGGAAAATATTCAAGCTAATAGGAGTAATAAACTATGGTGAGAAAATGTGATGGCAGCGCTAAAGACTTGTACCAATCTCTACGGGGCACGGAGCGCTTTTCTCAGGGACAGGCTGGCCTTGGAGGGACGGGGCCCAACATGTGCCAGTCTACAATGGGTGGTGAAGCACAGCGTGGTCATGTAATGCAACCTTATACAGTACCTGTATTTTTTATCCAAATATTAAATTTAAATCTTGTTTACACTTTGCACACCTCAGGAGCATTTATATATTGTGTGTGTGTATATACATGTGTATAGCGTGTGTACATACACACAATATAAACACATGTCTAACAAGTGCCAGATGTTACACACCAAAGTGCCGAGCAAAACCTATGCCACTTCTCCTCGGATACGCGTGTCCTTCTCGTCCCAACAGAACTTGGTGTTTAAATGGAAGATCTCTGTTAAATGGCATCAGCAAAGCTACTTTTGTTTTTCAATGAATTCTACCAAAGTATATTTTTTTAAGCACAAAATATAAAATTGTATAAAATATGGTTATTATTGGGTAATACCAAAATACTGTCTTGTCACAGAAAAACAAGGTAAAATGCTAACCCCTGCTTTCTACCAAACCATCTAAATTGAATATAAAATGTATAAAAGCTTCCATATTTGCTTTGACACATTTTAGAATGAAAATAATTGATAGCAACCTGCCCCATCTAATAATAAATTCAATTCCTACATAGGATAACGGAATGTTATATTTTAACAGCTAAAAACTATTTATATAGATTCAACATATGAAGTAGTATAGTGAAATTATCTATGCAGATTGGGCATAGAGTACATTTCACTTTTCAGGTACAAGGGAATTATTAAAACATGCACAACGAGAGAATTGTTTGTTATTGTCTATGTAATAAATCGTTTTTTTTTTTTTAAAAAAGACTATCCCGTCATTTCTCATTTACATTATTAAATATTATGATGTTTTTCTCAGTAAAAAAAAAAATGCAAATAACACACTTGGTGAAAATCATTGTACGCGGAGATGAATGGATCTTGACTTGCAAATACAAATATTTTTATCTGGCAATGCCTTTTATTTATCAGTTATTGTAATTCATGTTTGCACAAGTATGAAAAGGGGTTGTGTTTGTCCCAATTCCAAAATATTAGGAAATCCTTAACGTACCTAAAACACTGGCAGGAGCCAAAAATGAACTCTAACAACATTTTTATTCAACTGAATTGCAAGTATTTCACTCACCTCTGCTTTTATACACTTTTTATGAATGTCTAAAATGTTTTGTGTGTTTTTGTTTTTTTTTACTATTTGAGATAATTAAAAATAAATGTCAATGTGCTAATTTTTTTTTTTTCTTTTAAAACAA
>VKOC01035202.1:0-21548 GCA_009364415.1 Spea multiplicata | reverse complement strand
TGTGACACTGTGAACCCCAGGGAGATGATTAGCATGGCATCTGAGTACAGCTGCTATGCAGATTATACATATGGGTCCCTGGGGTGGAGCAATTGGAGAGCAGGGTGGGCCAATGCAATGGGCAAGAAATCTGCAGGATCTGGTCCGGGATTTCTATGAGGCCGGCGTCAGGCCCAGGTGCTGGGCATTAAAAACCTCTGGAGCCTTATACTCTGTTGGGGGAAGAGGAAGTTCCCTGTGCTCCCAGGGCAAGGAGAGGCCCTGAAGAAGACAATCCCTGAGCCAAGTGAGGCAATACCTGCCTGGACATTGTGTGTGCTGTCTGGGGGAGGTTTACCAGAGCCTGGCGTAGCTGGGTCTGGCTGGGAGGTTGAGGTAGTCGGTGATTAGGCTGGTCAGTCTGGACCAGCGTAGTTTAGTTAGAGAGGGCTCCAATTGGGAGCTAGGTTTTGTTTTTATGATTTGGTTTTGGGGTTTGAGCGATTAAAAATAAAGCACTATTTTGTTCAAAGCTGCTGTTCCTGACTCTGATTGCCCTAGAGGACTGTGCTTAGGACCCCTAAAAGTGACAAGTATGGCCCTCATGCTATAGGGTTTGTCACAATAGCTGTCTCTTGATGAAAATGTTCAGCAAGTTCCCCTTTTTTCGTGTGGAGCATCCCATGTCTGAATTTTTATCTGGATTTATTCATTTATGGTATAATTACCTTGCTTCAGTTTTTATACAAATTCGAGTGCTCGGTGCAGATGATGGTCTACTTGACTAAAAATTAGTTTGTTAGCCCTTCAGGGTTTTCAGCTTATTTGAATACAATTTTGCTGTTTCTGGCTAGATTTGTGTGTGTGTGTGTGGTTGGTGCCCCACTGATTAGAGAAAAGCAAATGGCATGAATGGGTCTGGGGTCAGCATTGTTATCATGTCTCATCTGATGCAAAGGAAGTGAAAGGAGCTGAAAAACATGTTTTTAATGTTACGATTTTTTGAATGGTTATGGGTTGCTTTGCCACATTTGTCTAATGTGATTGAACAACCCTTTACATTTTGAACTTTTTTTTCTTGCAACATGTGTATTAATAATCATTATGTGGTTAAAGAAAAAACACCATAATTTAAGGTCCCTTTTATTTTTTTAAGCTATATAAAGGAAATTAACAAATCCAAGGAATATAATAAACTGCTTTTTATCCCAAGTTTGATCATTTGAGGGAGAAGGATGAAATACGTCGTCCCACCTGAAGAGGCATCCAACGTAATTCTGGGTAAATATAATGATATACTTAGGTAGCCCTATAACTGAAACTTAAGTGAGGAATGCTATCAAAGCTTGAAAGCCAATAAATGCCCTGCCCCAGACTTGAAGCAACTAGTCACTGGCACATTCCCACTTGGGAGTGCTTTATGAGCTTGGGTGGTGGTTGTTCGACCCCCTGGAAGACTTGCACGAGCCAGCAATAGACGTGGCTGGCAGTGAGTATGCAATGCTTGGCAAGCAGATAACATGTTTTGCTGGAGCTTGGGGAGGGAGGGCAAATACTGCAAATGATGAAAATGTGATTTTGGTGAAGCCCGCCATATGTTTGCAAGGAAGGAAATGTTAATTTAGAGGAGACACTCTATCATTTGCGTTAAAGTGCATGTAAGTGCTGAAATATCCCCTTAAAGATTGCATTTGTGTTACTCCACATTACTGAGACCTGCATGTTTTTGTGATACATCACTGATGTCCAATGCATGTAGAAGAGGGGGGCATTGTTTATGTTAAGACCATGATGCCTCCAGCAAATGTGTAGTAAACGGATCACAAACTGCAACTTGGCTTGACCAGTGGTAGGATGGGTGTTTAAATTGTCTGTGAAATGATGTATGTAGTAGTGGAAAGTCCTGGGATAGTAATGCAGCTTAAAGGAGTTGTACGGGTGTAACTGAACAACGAGGTCATGGCATGAAATCATTGAATGTGCATATAGTTTATTCAATGCATTTATTACATTATTAAGATGTAACCATGAATTCCGATTGTGTGGATTTTATATGTATATGGTGAAACCACATCCTTTACCATGGCAAAGGTCACTCACTACCTTGAAGAAACAATCAATAGGTCAGTGGTTCTCAACCTTCCTAATGCCGCGACCCTTTAATACAGTTCCTCATGTAGTGGTGACCCCCAACCATAAAATTATGTAATTATATATTGTGAAATATGTGTTTTCCGATGGTTTTAGGCGACCCGTGTGAAAGGGTCGTTCGACCCCCAAAGGGGTCGCAACCCACAGGTTGAGAACCTCTGCAATAGGTCTTTTTTTTTTTTTAAATGGAAAATAAAGGCATAGCATATATTTCATATTTATTTCAGATTCCCCTTAATACAGGGATCTTGAAAAAATACCTGAAGGATTGTAAACATGCCAGGCTTGTGGATAATCCAGCAAAAGGCCTGGTAGCTTCCTAAAAGTTGTTGTAGCACAGGCCCCTGTAGCTCCTGTCTTGCTGGGGGCCTTAGCCCCACCAAAAATTCTTTATGCAGAAATGCAGGTGATGATCTGTGATCTTTTATTATCAAGAATGCATGCATACATATTTTGTATTTAAGTGAGCACTAATTTCAAATGCCTAATGCGGCAACCCTGCCACACTTTTCAATTTATATTTTTCTCTTATGATCTTTTCTACATCATCCAGCCTATAGTTATGATTGGCTTTAATTGGCTGATTGGTGCACATCCAGGAGGAATCTTACCAAATTGTTTCCACAATTTGTTTCTTTTTAGGGTCATTTCCTCTGGTCTTGCCTGTTGGCCATATTGTTTCATGTTTATGCTTATTGTAAAGATAGATAACAGGTGTCGAGCTGCATTCCAGAATGTCTCAGACGGAATATGTTTTAAGGATATCCCTGTCTGCAGAGGTGTCATAATCACTGTTTCCGGCATACAGTAAATCGTGCGCACACCATAGTCAGCATACAGTTTGTAATACGAGATGGCTGCATGCCTCTGGTATAATGTAAAGCAAACAAATCTCCACTAATCCAATATCACAATACTAATTCAACAATTTGAACTCATGAATTTAGAAGTTAAATGCTGTTTTCTCCAGGTGACCTGGACAGTTTGCTTTCAGACATTGACCACTCCCTGAATGAAATTAAAGTTTGCTTGTACAGCAAACATCCCAATCCTCGACGTGTTTCTCCTGGGCCAGCCTAGCTCCTTTAGGAGAAATACTGTATTTGCTCAATTATAAGACAAGGTTTTTTCAGAGCAAATGGGGGGACCTGGATCCTCCTCTCTGGCAGCCGGTGAACGTCTGCGCAATGCGCACAGACAACCTCCGCTGCTGCCGGCACTTCGGCCGGGGCCTCTATAATGGAGCACTGGCGTGACGTGACCTTCCGTTGCTCAGTCATAGAAGCCCTGGCGGAAGTCCCGGGTGGCAGTGGAGGTTGTCGGCAGTCCCCACTAGACACCTGGGAGTCTGAGCACAGGGGGACAAGTATGGGGATGCATTGGTAAGTTGAAGGGCATATAGGGGGTATAAGGCATATCAGGGGGGCAGATTGGCAAATAGGGGGGAATAAGGCATATCTGTGGGGCAGAGTGGTAAATAGGGGGTATAAGACATATCTGAGGGACAGAGTGGCATATAGGGGTATAAGGCAAATCAGGGGGCCAGAGTGGCATATCAGGGAGGCAGAGTGGCATATAGGAGATATAAGGCATATCAGGGGCAGAGTTTCAAGCCGTAGGGCAGGTGTGCATAACTTTGGGGGAGGGTGGCAAATAAAATGAAATAAAAACAAACTCCAGTGTGGCTGTATGTTGTTGATCAGCGAGTTGGGATATCGCTTTGGAATTGAGGAAATTAATATTTTTTCCATTCACTTGATGTCAATTTATTTAGCTTTCTGATTCGTGTGTCACATAAGCACTCTTGTTTCTTTGATTAAAAATATAAAAAATATAAATAAAATGAAATTCTGGGGAAGCCAAATGATTTTGAAGTTAACTGTTTATTTTTTGCATGTGTTTGCATCCATGTGTAAAAGAAACTGTTCTGGTGCAAGGGGAGAGACTGGCTCTAACTAGCAGTTGTAGGGCAGAGTTTCAAAGTGACACTTCTGAAGACAAATGTTGTTAAACACAGTGACATCAAACACTGCTTGTATGTTATTTGAATGCAGTTTCACATTCCAGGTCCATTCAACTGGGTTGTATATCATTGTTGTCAGTGGTCAGAACAGATCCGTCTACGTGTTTCATCACATGAGTTGTGGAAGATAATTTTAGGTAGTATGCTTGTCATCGAACAATTCTGTTTCGTGAATGGAATTAGAGCAAGTACCCAATTACCGGGGTGCACGCCACTTCTCTAAGTTACTGAGTACTGCACAGTATTACATCATTTAACACGGCAAGATGGTGTTACAAAAAATGCTGAGGTAATGCTGGTTATTGTCTGCCCCCCAATGTGAGCAAGAATAGGGTTGTGAGTGTATTTGATGTTACTGTCCCTGTATCTACAAAATGAATCAAAGTGCCATGGAATCTAGGGCAAAAAAAACACATTGTTCTTCATGTTACATCTAGTTATTTGTCCCAGCAAAATAGACTAGTCTGCAATGCTGAGAATCCTGACTCATTGCATTTTAAATGTAAATTAAAGTCACACTTGAATTAAGAAGCTAATAAATGCATTTGCATTTGAGAAAATTTTGTGTTTAACAATATTCTTTGTTGTGTGTTTTTTCAGTTTAGTAATATTATTTTGCTATTCTATTTTCCCTCTACTTTAAAAAGGGTGACTGTTTTACTATATCTTATTATCTAAATTTTCTTTTATTGTCCATAGATTTGGAATTCTGGAGGGGTGGGGATATTTTTTTTTTAAAAAGAAACTGACCTAGAGACAGAAACAAGGCTTCACCCAGGGACTGCAGGTCTGAAGAGTTCCAAGGTATGGAAATGTACCCATACAATATGCATTAAGAGATCATTTTCAAAAGATAACAAGGCACCTTAATTTTGTGCTGTCATTAAGTTGAGTAGACTTAGCCAGTTTTCTGGCCTGCATGGTGACGTGCCCTGCAGTTAGATTTTATGCTGAGGTATAGACATGAATCTGTTTTCAGGCTAAAGGACCAAGATGACCTTCAGTTACTATCTCAGCCAATCTGCTTAAAAATCACCCTACTTAAAACGATCTACTAGTAAAGAAATCATTGGGAACATGGGCTGAAATCTACACACCTGTGTTCTACTTTGACTCCTGAGGTGATCCAGACAATACAAAACCACAGCCAATGTGTACCTGCCAAAAGTCTACTGAGCAGGCATCTTTGTAAGTAGATTCTCAAGTTTTCCCAATATCATGTCTGCATTTTGGCTTTGTGAGAACGTTTGTGGTTAGTATGTTTGTGTAAATGCAACTTGAAAACACACCCAGAATGTAGACTGACTCATCGAACAGGTACTGGTATACTGGAAATATAGATATCTGAAGAATTTTCTTCTGTGAGGAGGCGAACATGGTGTTACAGGAAAATCGGATACAGTAAGGTTTGGACACTTTCCTTCCACAGTGAACCACAAGATGAAATTACTTGTCACGATGCTATACTGTAAATGCACATGACAGGTAAAGCTGTTATTTAGGCATTGGCCTCTACTAGACATGTGCAAATAGATCAAAAATGATTCGGACAAGTCCGTTTTTGACCCATTCATTCTCTCTCACGCTCTCCGAATGTCTCCCTAATTTCTCTGCCGACCACCTGCTTCTGTGTCTCGCAGCTCCACTTCCTTGTCTTCTTGTTGTCCTTCCTCTCTTCTATCTTTCCTTTTCTCTTTTCATCCACATCTCCTTGGACATAACCTCTCAGCAAACCTCCACAAAATGGCAGATCTTCTGGTGACATTATCCCACTCCCCTGATTCTCCAGTCAGGGGGAAGGATGTCACCAGATGCTCTGCCATTTTGGCAGAAGTTTATACAAGTTTATCTTAGGGGAAAATGGTGTCCGGTGTTGTTCTCTATCCTGATCCTCCAATCCAGGGAGAGGATGTCAATGGAAGCTTTGTTATTTTGGCGAAGGTTGGCTGGGAGGTTATGTCCGTGGAGATCTGGACAAAGAAAGAAGAAAAAGAAGATGCAAGACACAGAAGCAAAGCTGTGAGACATGGAAGTGGAGTTGTGAGACACGGACGTGGTTGGCATAGAAGATAGCGAGACATTCAGAGCCCGCAAATTTCGGAAAAAAACTGACTTTTTTGCTTTAATTTTGGTCCATTTTGTGGGAGTCTGGCCTCTTTTTCAGAGATTTTTATGAATTGACAAAATCGACAAATTTTCTAGTTTAGCCTCTACTAAGAATGACACACGTTTTAATTTTTCTTTTTTATACAGTATGTTTACATTGTGTGAGTCACTAGCTTGTAAAACATCCTTCTGGGTTCAATGTGGCTGTGGAAGTATAAATTGTTAAGGACTAAGCCTAATTTCTACTAATAAAAGTTGCTTAATTATTGAGCTATTTCTTCATCTTTAGAAGACCCCTTTTGGTAGAGTTATCATGCCTCATCTTTAGCTGCAGATAGTTGTTACAGATGGATACATTGGAGGAACCAAGAAGTAAATGGCCCTGAAAATTTTGTTTAGAATACCTCAAATGTTACGGCTTTTTTTACATCCACCATCTCTATACGTAATGCTGTTCCGGGCAGTTACCTGCTAAAACGTTCAGTTCCTAAATTCCACAAGAATTTGCCAAGTCCTGCGTTTTCACCTTTAGGACTTTTGCCTTTATGAGTGCCCAGCTAAATTGTCCTTTTTACAATGCATTATTTGTGCACCCAGGTATAGAAAAGCTGATACCAGTAAGCATTTACATGATCCTGAAGTAGGTTTCAGAAGAGCTAGTGAAACTACAGCTTGTGTAAGACATTTAGGAGAGATGGTTACTTGTCTTAGTAGTCCTTAGAGGAGTTAATTCTTACTCAGTAAGTGCCTTTTTTAGTCTGGAGTGTTTGCAGTTTTATTGTATTGTTTGCCACATCATGTTGATAACAGAGTATGGTTGGTAAAACTTTACAATATAATTCAATTAGAACAGGTGCAATGGAGTTTTAGCAATGTAGTAAGGTGGAGTCACTGTTTCAGGTGGTCTGTATTCTGAGCATGGTATCCTTGTTGCTCTACAAAGCCTTTAGGGTTATGAATTGCAGGTTCCCTTGAGATGCATTATAGTTACAGCTGTTTTTTTAAACAACTTATGGAAAATGATAGCACATTTCAGTGATTATTTAGACTTCTACTCTATATACTTTAGGAAAATAATATATATGTCAAGTACATTTAACATTCTGCATCTATAGTAAACTCTAGCTAGTACATTTGAACTGCATGGTAGAACATTGAGAAGTCTACGCTGTATTATGTTACCAAGCGTAAACTGATAATTTACATACTACACTGTGAAATATACAGAGCAGCCATAATACTGAAAGCTCAACTGTATGCAGCGACTGAAGGTTTTTGCTATCTACCCCCTGCATAGAGCTCTCACCTCTGTTTTGTTTAATATTTAACTCCAGTGTGCTCTTTACACCTTAACTCGGTTTCTAAAGAGGGGGGAAGGGAGGGACTGAAGCTGAGAAAAGGTGGAGAGTGGGGATGGATATTTATGTTCCAATTAAATCCTAGTGATTTAACTGTAAACAGGTCTGCTATCACGTGAGTTATTTTGTAGGCATGAAATGTAACATAGCGTGTGCATACAAAGGCCGAACTGAGCATTAGAAGTGAAGTAGAGTAAAGTAGTTCAAACATGTTTTGGTTTTACACTTACAACCTACATAAGAGTGGTTGCCACAGGCAAAGATGCATAAACATATTTTGAATATACCATTGATGTGATCATTTTATGGTGACATGACTGCACAGAGTAAAATGTGGCAATATAGAAGAAAGAAACAATGAGTTACTGGAAAAGGAAGAGTATTTCGTGAAGCAAATGAGGAAACAGCAAGGAAAGCGGTGACAGTTGTCTTCTATGATCCTAAAAAGAGAATAAAAATAAAGGAGGCTTAGATTGTGGTTTCATTTGTAACATAAGCCAACAGCCCATGTGAAATGTGCTACCTCTTGTATGCTTGCCATCTGAGAATAAACTAAAATGTAGTGTTGTGTTCTTGAGATTATGTTTGAACAGAAATTTGTGGATGTGTACGATATGTTTACAGTGGTGGTGGCAGTGGTTTTGAAGTATAAGAATTCAAAAAGGCCTGAGATAGTGTATCTTCAATAGCCTAGGAGTTTGGAGAAGTTTGAACATTTGAACTCTCTGGTATCTCTCTGCATAAGGGGAGTCATGAGCTGAAACTGAAATACCGGTAGTTTTATTGGACCAACACAGAAACATATATAACACCACTTTAGGTTTTTGGACCACAGAGGGCTCTTCTTTAGAAAGAAGATGGCATCTTATGCGATTTTTTGTCCTATGCTTGGTCAATACTATAACTAAATATTCCATTCTGTCATGAGCTTATACAGGTAGATCCATTTTTCTCATAAAGTAACATTAGTGCTTGCTTCTAGACTGTTTTTAGTTTGAAGAAAAGGGAATACATTTTATTTATATATATATATATATATATCTATATATTATTTAGCCTCAAGTCAATGATCTACTCTGTCCTGTGGCAACTCACATAACAGCTGGCCCTGGATAATACATACTTAATATGGGGACAGTTTTTTTCTTAAACACATAGGGCCAGCTCATATGGTTTATACAAGAGAAGCTCACTGGGTCAGCTCACAAGGAAGTGTGATAGGTTCAGTAGCTTTGTTATAAAGTAATAATAACACGAAAGTGTACAATGTATAATTTGACAACAGGACTAACACGTGTTAAAACATACTAATAGAAAAGCAGAAGAGGGCCCTGCTCCTGCAAGTTTGCTATCTATGATTGTACCGCTTCTGGTAATGGGTGTGCTTCTTTTGTCCTGTGCTATGCAGTAAAGATAAAATGTTATAGATAACAGAACACAGCTAGGGCAGAGATTTCAGGCGCTGCACTGATTTGAATTGTAGTGCAGGTCTGTGCCAGGTGTAATTGCAGATCAGTTTCAAACTGTCTCCGCAGCAGAGCCATAAAATTTGTCAGATTTTATTTTTTTACATGGAGAAACATAAAAAGACCATTCCTGATGTAAAGATTAAACCTTAAGCAGTCCTTGGTCTTGTCCTAGATTCAGAATATCTGTATGCTTATATTCTTTCACTGTATGAGCCACCTACCACTTCTACTGGGAGGCTATTCCACTTATGTTCCATTATACCTCCCAACAGTCCTAGTGTTCACAGGACAGTCCTATTTTGAGGGCCCTGTCTCAGATAAGTGCCCATTATCCTGTTTTTTTTTAATCAAAGTTAAGTTTTATATGAAATGGGACGTATTTTTAAAGTGTTTATAACCTGGTGCAGTAGTGACACCAAGTGGCCAATGCATCATTTGGCTACTGTACTGTACCTCTTCATTGTCCTGTGGGTGACTTTGCTGCATCAAACATCTTCTTCCTGCCCTCCATACCAGACATTGCCTCCACATTCTTCCTCCAGTCACTGACTTCAACTGGACGCTCCTGTGTGATGAAGAAACAGTTGAATATCAGAGACGTGTACAATCTATCAGCTAGAACCTATCCTATCTGCTACTTATATAACCCCAACATTCATCTATGGCTCTATCACTCCTTTTTGTGTCTATTCCTTGTGTCATTCTCTATCTAATGTATTGGTTTGTCTTTGTTAGTTCTAGTTCTGTCATACCCTTTAAATGTTTGTACTGTAAGAAGCGCTGCCTAAATTGTTGGCACTATAGAAATAAAAGAAAGTAATAAATGTAAAAAAATAATAATATGATTAAACATACACGTCATAGAAAATGTAGAAGTTGAGGCTTCCTGAGAGAAGACTACAAAACTGTACAAGTATCTTTCAGGTAGTATAACAAGACACTTTGTAGACAGTCACATTAAAATGTTACCTTCTCAGTGTCTTCCTTCTTGACAGATTTCAGGTTGGCACGCAGATCCATAGAGACCTTGTGTTTTGAGCCTAGTAGAGCACGGAGCATGGCGTCTGCAGAAACCCGTACCCTGCGCAAAGCTGGCCTCTTAAACTTCCCACGCAGATCTAGCACCTTCATCTTCAGGTCCTGTATCTGCACAGTGTTTAATGTTGGGTACAAAGGTGTCACTTATAGTTTACCAATGCTACATTTCTTTGCTTAGGCTATTGTTGATCAAATAGTGTCACTTATGGAAGCTGGTGGTTTCAGAGTATATATACAATTTTTTGGCCGCTATATTGATGACTTGCTTTGTGTCTGGTCGGGCGGCCCGGACCTGGCATCATCCTTTGTGTCCTATGCCAATGCTAACTATATGAATCTAAAATTTACGTTTCAACACCACAAATATACAATCTCTTTTCTGGAGTTATAATTGTGGGTGGAGCCTAATACTCTTGGTATCTCGACCTCTGTTTTCCGTAAGAAGGTTGCTGGAAACACTGTGCTGCATGCCAGTAGTTGTCACCCACGACAAAGGGTGACAAATTATACGACTGAAAAGGAATTGTTCCACTCAGGATTCATTTGATAAGCAGGCCACTGAACTTAAAAACAGGTTCAGCGCTAGGGGCTATAGAGCAAAGGATATAGATAGGGCCTGTCCTAATGCCAATGCAAAACAGAGAGAGCACCGTCTTACTGACAGGTGTGGTGAATTGATGGGTACTGCCTTCATCACTACCCACAGTGTAGAGTTCAACCAAAGTAGAAATATTTTACAAAAAAATATATCCTGAAAACTGATGAGCCTTGCCAAAATTCACAAACAGGATATTAAGTACATTTCTAAGCGGCCGCGTACCCTGGGCAATATGCTTGCACCGAGCCAGCTACCTCAATTGAACAAAAAATCTGGTTTAATATGGCGGGCATGTATAGCTGTGGTCACACTATCTGCAAATGCTGCAGGTATGTTGAAAATTAAAAAAAACTATTTGTGTCATCTGCCATAGGTGATAAGTTTGAGATATGTAACTATATCAACTGCACCTGTGATCATGTCATTTATTTAATCACATGTAATAAGTGTAAAGTACAATATGTTGGACGCACTGTACGCGAATTGAAGGCACGCATTAGGGAACATATCATTAGTATTCAGGACAAAGATATTAAATCTCCCATAGGTAAACATTTTTTTATTGCAATGGAGGAGATCTAGCTTATTTTTCATTCACAGGGATTGAAAACGTTTTTGGCTCCCCACGTGGGTTTGTATTACTACCCATCTCAATCAAAGGGAAGTTTATTGGATATTTCTGTTGGGCACTCAAATTCCTCATGGCCTCAATTCACATTATGAGGTCTCCTACAGAGTAAAATAGTGTTATGATTGTATAAACCAACATTTACTGCCACCTGGTGCTTGCATCGGTCCTTTTCTACTGGCAATTTTGCAGTGATTTGGAGAGTATGTATCACTGGATGTGGTAGGAAGTGTCACATACAACTCAAATTTTCTGTTTTCTGTAGCATTTTTCTACAGATATGCTCCCTGCGTAATAATCGTTATTTTGTCTTATGCTTCTATTCATATTACATCACATGTATGGTGTTCTTTCTCCATTTGTGTGTGTATATATATATTACTATATGTTATTGGATTTGTATATTATTATAATACTATGTTTACTTTTGCCTTTATATTATATATAAAGGCAAAATGATTCTCTCTCATTATTCTAGGCATGTGGTAATATATCTGTGGCACCTGTGGTGGTTTGACATACTGGGTCTAGGAGGGGGGTGTATCCCCAGCTCTTGAGTCTCCTTCCACATTTGCACAGCGGTTGTTGTTTTTTAATTGTTTTAATTTGCATGTACCCTATATATTCAACACAGTGTGCCATTCTGTTAGGCTGCTTATGAGTGTGAAATACGTCAATCGTTTTAGCCTTTTTGTTTGTGTTTTTTGCTCTGTTGCCCTCCTAGATTTTATTAACCACGGACGTTTAATAAATGCATTTTATACATGCATGGATATCCCTGTGTGATTTGCTGGTGTCGGTTGGTGTAACTATTTGTCACAATTTGGAACCTGGAACAATTTGGAAACTGCACCCAGCTATGCTTGAATTTATTATTTGAATTTATATGGGATTGTAGCCTCTCTATTTGTTTCTTCAAGCTGGTGGTTTCCATGTTTTGTGTTGTCCCTCCATTAATGGTTGTATTAGATATGTATTAGTATGTGGAGCCAGATTTCACTCATGACCTTAGTCAAGTGTGATTTTGAAAATCCCTGATTGTTACCATGCTTGTGAACTTTGACAAGTCAAAATATATTATTATTTTCATGTATCCTCATGTGTTCTTGTAGGGCTCATAAAAATCCAGAGCCACTCCTGAACTGAAAGCAATGCCTCTTATGCAGCAAATACAACAAATATAACACTGGAAAGAACTGACATTATAATTTGAAATGTGGGATATTTTTTCTTATATATGAACATGAGCATCAGTACAAAGCCTTTACCTCACGAGTGTTGTGAAGGACTTTTGCCTCAATGTCATATCGCTCTTCGTCCACAATACCAACCTTCTCATACAATTCCCTGCATAGTTCCTGTCAAGATAATAAAAAAACAAAAACAAATGAGTGTGTTCGTTTTAAGGGGAATTTAGCTTTCCAACCTCATAACAACATGCAGTCTATACCTGTAAGGCAGTCAGTGACAGGCCATGGGTGTTGACACGTGGCACCCTCTCACTTAGGTATCGCTCTTTTTCCTCCTGATTATTTATGTGCTCTTGATCCCAAGCCTCCTTTGCTTTTGCCAGCATCAAACTCTATAGTAGAGTAAATAAGGGGGTAAGAGAAAAGTCCTTTATCCTCATCATCTTAAACCATACTCTTCTAACTCTCCTTGCTATGCCTTCTTTTTGCCTCTTCCATCGTTATTTTTTGCTTCCACCTCTAGACCTCATCATGTGCCGGCATAGATACTAAAAAAGCCAACTAATGAATCGGAGTATATTCCTAGTTTCTCCTTGTCTATATGCCAGCTCTGCCTCTACTGCTTCATAAAGAAGGTGTTCTTCACCTTCTCTCCTAAAACGTCATACTCCTTATTTGCGTTTATTTTATTTTTATCAACTCCTTCTGCGTGTTTACATATTTACCTTTAAAAGCAGCTTGCGGGAAGCTGAGATTTTTGATTTTCTCTGAGAAAGAAAGAAAGAAAGAAGGTATTAAATATTGTGTATTACACATGTTTTTAATAATAAAATTAATTGTTTTATCAAGACCAGGATCTAAATAAGAAAAAAATACTGAATGCAAATAGATATATACGTAGAGCTCTTACCTCTCTGACATTGTTTAAACAAGTGTTTGAAAAGGAGAGAAAGGAAAGATAGATAAGTGTCCATGGATAATATAAAAATACTTAGGTAGAAGACAGACTGGCAGCATACTCACGGCTCAGGCATAGTGACGTTTTAAGACACCACCTAGTGAAAGAGACGAGAAGTGAATGAATGAACAAGAGTATGCACTGGAAGATTACCCAACCCAGTTTTAGTAACACCAACCAATTTACTCAATAGCGAAGACTGCTAAGAGACCAGATTTTCAAGGCACCCTCATATAACACTTGGTGGGTGAATAAGTAGTTTATTCAGTTTGACAGGTTAATTACCTTTAGATGCGCAGGGGTAGGCACCAACATTGTTCATGGTAGAGATTTCCTGGGGTCTTTGGTGGACAATCTTCTATGGACTTTTATAAACCTCGCCACTGTTGTCATTTTGCCTATCCCTGGTTCATGGTAAGAATCTACTCACTAAGGGTTATTAGAATGTTGGACTTGAAAGCTGATTCACTGAGTAATATAGAGAGTTATGCATGGTCATCTGCAAAAGTGGGCCTTACCTGAAAAAACTTTGAGGGAGAAGACGATCTGTGCTGACAGAAATAACGCTAATCACAGGATTAGTAACAAAAAGATGAAGAGAGGGTGATGGAGTTCAGTATGATCCTAAAAAAGGGTTGTGTACATTTAGATGCCATACACCTACAGGAAATACCTATAAAATATTCTGGATATGAGGAATGCCAAATTAAAACAGAAGACCCCCTTGAGCATTTATGGAAGGCCACTTACCGGCTGCTTTAAGCAGACCATGGACCATGGAGGAGGAGGAGGGCAACTGGAGCTTCTCTCTAAAGTTAATACCTTTTTAGATTTAAAATAATGCCTATTAAAGTGGCGGTGGTGTAAACTGTCCCCTTAAGCAATATCCATATCTATTAATTTTGGAAGTTAAATGTTTTCTGTGGAGAAGGTTTTTCCCTTTGGTATGTTGGGCTTAACTGCTACCTGGCATTTAATCCTTTAACCTCTGGGCTGGTGTGTTGTACACTCTCATTTTTGATCCCCGTCTGGCAAAAATAATAAAACAAGTTCTTGAGGTGAAATTGGATATGTATAATGTATGGTTACATGAAGGAGCTCTCTCAGAAACTCCCCTGAAATATTAAAAGTATCTTCGAACTCCCTTTGTAATGAATATATATCTTCATCACGGCTTTGGAGCGAAGAATTTGCAGTACTTTCCTTTGGGGAAAGCCCACTGGGTTAAACCCTTCATCATGTATTGGGAATGATATTCTATAAAACGTAATGAATAGAACTGTGTGGCAGCCTGATTCCCAGATATGCCCTTTTACTATGAACAATGTAGGGTTGCTAACAAGTAGCTTTCAAGCTTCTGTGGACTATTTAACTTCCAGCTACATTGCATTACATTTAGTTATAAAGCGCCTTCAGATTCCATAGCGGTGTTACAATTAGTGGAATAATTTAAAGTCACACACAATAACAAACCGGTACATCTGGACCGGATCAGCTAGTAGTGGGTTACCTTTTTGCTAACAAGCAAGGCCTTGACAAAGACTCGTTACAGCAACTAAAGACCCATGAGCTATAATTTAGCTAGACTGTTCAGATATATTAAGACTGACACCTCTAATTTAGTCTCCTTCCAAGGAGGTAGATTTATACCCAGTAATTACTACAGATTTCATCCAGCGAATGATTTATCTTTTTAACAATCTTACCCCGGACTTTTGATCAGCAATTATGTTACAGTAAGAATGAAAACAGTATGGTAGATCTTTTTCACAATACTGAGGTTGATGATTCTAAAAACTGTGACACCTGTTAAAATTATTCTTTATGAATAGAAATTCGCTATTAATTATGTTTATTCCAAGTAATGCCCTGCAGCTACGCCTCTTATGCAGTGGACGTTAGTGCCCTTCTTTTGTATAAGCACCAAGGGAGCTATTATACATCCTTGTGATACAATCAACTCCCCAATACAGAGTGTATGTGGATTTGGGGTCCTGCTTATACTGCAGATAACCTTTTGTTAGTGGAAAAGGACATAATGTGTGAGCAATTCTAATGGTTATAAGCTACTGTATGTCATATGGCCTGCATGTATGAATGTACAAAAAATATAGTAAAAATACCCCCAAAATAGTTTCCAGTTAATTAACTTCAGGTGGAGAATGCATGACAGGCACCAAAACCTGTTGTCCCACCCCAGGTGATATCTTATTGAAAATCTGCAAAGGTTCCTCGGGCCGAAGAGTCACAACTGACTAAAACCGTCAAAAATCCAACAATTTACTGGTATATCTCCGGAGCCAATCCCCCCTAAAACACTGCCATCCAGAATGTACAGAGTGTGTGTGGTGCAAAATAGGCAACAATAGCATACCCCAAAAGTCAAGTTCTGTGGAACCTTGTTGTCTCCCACTGAACCTCCAGCACAGCTGAACACCGGGGCAATTGTACTGGACCATCAGAGGCTTTTCCATTTGCACCAAAGTGTTGTCTGAGCATCTCAGTCCTTGGTCTTGTCTTAGATTTAGGATAATGTTATGCATATACGATATATGTTTACTTACTGCATTAACCTGTACTACGTGTAGTGGGACATACCTTGCCATTAAGACCTTTTGTGATATCACTAATAAAAATACATTGTTTTATTATTTATAAATCTTATTTACATAGTTCCATGTTATACAATTCATTTAAATATTTGCACCATTTACAATAGAATTGTCATACTATGTTATTAACAAAGAAAGAATAAATAATAACCAAGACTGCTGTTCTTTGAGAAAAGCTAAAAGACATTAAAAATGGGAAGGTTCACTCACCACTTTGCAGCGTGTGTACACAGCGTACAGTTAGTTCAATGCGCTAGGACTGCACTGTGTCGTGATTTTTAATTTGGGACACCAGATCAACACCCCCATTAACCCATTCTTTCCAAAGAGTTCAGGATGAGAGCATGTCTTTCTTTGTTCTCCTTTGTAGTCAAGGGAGGAGTCTTGTTGGATTAACTGCACCTGTCTTTTGCAGAATGTTTTGTCACCAGTACAATGATGCCTACATGTGAATGCTGGATATTTTAATCCCAAACTCTATTATGGGACAAGAATGCATAATGTTGATAATCCCATCCCCACATAGAAGGCTCATTTTGTCCTATACATCGCTTCTATTAGGACTCTGATTTAGATAAAGTTTTCCTTTCTTATCTCTTCTGGTATGAAAGATGAATTTGAAGTGATCGTCACAATGAGATGCATAATTAGTCCTAGAGGTGTCTCTGACCTACATTTTATTACTTGTCCTCTTTCCCCTTAGCTGCCACTCTTTCATTTAAATTTGTGTAACAGTATATACATTTATATAATGTGTATGCATATCTATCTATCTATCTATCTATCTATCTATCTATCTATCTATCTATCTACCTACAGTGTATATATATATACACCACTATTGTACAAAATTACAGTTAAAATGATAAAGTGTGTAAAGGCAGAAACACCTTTTATTCTGAATTTAGAATAAATTAGGAAGACTACTGGAGGCAGCATTGAAAACTTTTTCAAATGAAATGCAGGTTGATCAGGGCTGTTCATAGGAGCTAGAGGCAGAACGAGTGATGTAATGTAATTATAATATGTCAGGGGCGTCCAAAATGCGGCCCACGCACCAAATGCAGCCCGTCGGACCTCGAGGTGTGGCCCGCGTGAGATCCAGGGGCAACCGGGATCGCAAGGACCCTGCTGCTTACCTGTGGGGAAGCGCAACCTAGGAGAGTCACGTTAATTTACGTTACATTACATGAGTCTGCTCCATTCCAGATTCCTCTATGCAGTACAAGAGAAGTTGCGCGCACTGAATGTGATCAATGCAGAGGGAAGCAGCGGCCCCTGCGGAAGTCTGCGATCGGCACCAAGAGAGCTGCAGTGCACACAAAGGGGTGGGGTTATGAGTATGCGTGATTGAGGGAATGAATCTGTGAATGAATGAGTATATGAATGAATGAGTGTGTGTGTGTAATAGCATGGATGTGTGGGGGGGGGTGGCACAGCGTGGCTGTAAGTGATGTGCAAACCCCATACTGCTGGCAGCATGGCCAGGTTCCAGCCATGTACTGGTTGCCCTGGGCATGAATAGGAGTGTGATTGCTGTTAACGTATATATATATATATATTATATATAGTTGAATTTTTGTCCAATTTTGGTGTGTTAACCACACTTTTATTAAAAGTAAGTAACACCAAAAACTGGACAAAAAAATATAATAATATTAATTTACATATGATTGTTCACAGCAATCACACTCCTATCATGCCCAGGCTACCAGTACATGCTGGAATCTGGGTATGCCTGAGATTGCTGTTAATCTCATTTTGGTGCATCCCTAGAATAAATATAACTATTTAATTTTTAATTATCCAGAATCCTGAATTTGTAGTCACTTCAGAGGACAAAACACTCTAGGCCCAGAAATCAGTGAGAGGAAAACTAAAGGTTTTCTGTCATTTACTTTATTTCAATCTGCATATCTTATTAAAGGCCATATTTTCTCACAGTGAAAAATGAGTGAGTCCCACGCACAGATACATTACTGATGAAGTGGCCCACTGCAGAAAAAACTTGGACACCCCTGTAATGTGTGAAGATCCAAAGTAATAAAATACTTCAAGAAATAAGAGACTGATGAACACATGAACAATCTATAGATAGTTGTATTGTGTAAAGGAGCTATAGGGAGGGTACTATTAGCAGATGAGTTTAGCATTATATCAGTCTAAAATGTGATTTCTCTAGTATGATTCACAGTTAAAGGGCAATGTAATGCACATAATAGCAGAGATATAATGTTAACTTATCGTGGTGTATCACATGCAAATGCATGGGGGGATTCTGCAGAATCTCCCAAAGGCTTTTTGCCATGCCTCTGGTATTTTCCAGGCAGGAGATGTGTTCAAAGTCCCAGGCATACAATCATGCCCTCCACTCCCAACACAGCCCCCAAAAGTTTTTGCCACACTGACTTCACAGAGGTAGTGCAGTCTTTCCCCTTCTAACCTCTACCCTCGTTGTGCCCCCTCCCCTGTCATCAGCCCCAGAGTCCCTTCGTGTCCTCCATCACTGAACCATACTCTTACATCCTCATGTAGTTCAGGTGTAGCTCAAACAACAAATTAAAACACAGCTTTGCAGGTATAGATCAACATTATAATACATACAAACCCTGTATTTGCAGGTATTAATAAATAACACATAAAACATAACATTGCAACTAAATAGCACATAAACCCAGTCTTGCAGGTATAGATCAACTGAAAAATCCCAAGCAAACTCAGCATTGAAGGTATTAATCAAATAAAGAATGTATAGAAACCCTAAATTGCAGATATAGATCACAGATTGCAAACCCGTAGCTCCCAGATTGCATCCACAAAACCTGCCAAGCACCCAGATTGGATGCATAGGACTTGTCATCTTTGTCCCCAATCAGCCTGCCTGGGCCATCTTTGACCTATACAGCCTCCCTGTGTCAGCTTTGCCCCAAATCTTCTCCCTGTGCTATGCTTGCCCCAAATAGCCTGACACTTTGCTCCCCACTTACACTTCCATGCTAACACACAAATACTTATTCATTCATTCACTAGAGATACTCATTCACTCATTTCCACTTATTTCAACTGCAGATTTGCAGGAAAGCAGCAGGCTCTTGTGACCTAACATGACCTAACCTGACACAGCTGGGTTCCTGCTTCTACTGGGAGGTACAAGAGACATTGCTAGCACAGTTGCGACCCCTGTCCTTTTTGCCTTGCATTAAAGACGTTTGACCTTGTTTGAGCCTGGAAACCCAGTTCACTAAGCTCGAGATGCACAGGGCTTGTGCTGATGTTGCTTCTAGAGATAGTTTGGAATTTTGTAGTGACTGATGGTTCAGCTCTCAACAGTCCCGCTATGTACGTGGTCTGTCACTGTGGCTGGGATCTGGTTACTCCTAGATGCTTCCATTTCACAATTACAGCACATAAAGTAGGCTAGGGCAGATCTAGCAAGGCAGAAATTACATAAACTGACTTTTGGCAAATGTGGCATCCTTGTGTAAAAAAGGTGCAATGTTTAAAGTCTCTGCTAATGTGTATCTATAAAGATGGCTGCCCATGTGCTTGATTTTATACACCTGTTAGAAATGGTAGTGGCTGAAACCCTTAAACTCAATAATTAGGAGGGGTGTCCAGTTGTCCACATACTTTTGGTTATATAGTGTACTCACCACCAGTCAGCTAAAGCACTTGCAAATGGAACAGGAGGAGGGAAGCTGCACCTCTACCTACTTTATTCATTTAGTTTTTAAGAATGCATATTAAAGTACCCATAAACTGGAATATTGTATTGTCCCTTTAATATCCCTTCACATTTTTTTTTCACAGAATGCTGCTCATTCTAGCTTTTTATTTCTATTATGTTATTTTTTTATAATTAATTGAATTAAACCAAACTAAGTATTGGAAAGGTCAAAGTCAACCAAAGCCTCATCCCAGCTCTGAGTTTTCATTCACCACCTGTTCCAAGGAATTTTGAGGAGCTGCGTATCACAGAGAAGAATCTCTCATGCATCAGCTGTTGTTACTATATTTGGATCCTGCACCTCTGGGTATTGTTCTAACAGAATGTCAAAGGTCTAACTTTACACACCCCACCATATTCAGCACACATATAACTGCACCAAGTGGATCTGTGTGGATTGTCTGGTGTGTGAGTAAAGGTCTTTAGGTGTATTTTAGGTGTTTTAAGTCAGTGTTTATTTTTATTATTAATATTTAATGTATAACATATTTTACAACCTTTTAAAATAAGCAAACACAACATACAAATATTTGATAACATTTCATATTAAAACATGCTGAAACAAAAGCGCAAAAGGGCACTGCTTGAATGAATTTACAATGTAAAGACCTATTTAGGCTTTTTTCCAGTCACACCCTAGTGATGTTAACATAATCAGGTTGCCAAAACATGTTTAACATATCTATCAGTGATATTGGTGGTATTAGATAGATTTATATACTTAAAATCTCCTAATTAGGCTTTGTATATAGAACAATGTACCGTAGTCAAGACAGTAACTCATTTATATATGTTGGACACTATTAATAAAAATGTGTATAAGAATAGACCTGAAGTGATACATTTGGTCTCTGGGTCTTCAGTAAAGAGTTTAAAGATCTACAGCAATCCTTCTAATTAATTTTGGATGCATCGGTGGGGGTCCAATCAGCCAAATGGGTCAGGCACTGATATTGCAGGATAAGGTCTCGATTGCAATCAGCATTTCAGTTCATCCCAAAGGAGTTCAGAAGGTCAGGGCTTTCTGCATGCCACTTGGGTTTCTTCACATCAAACTCGTCAAACATGTCTTCATGGAACTTGCTTGGTGCACAAGGGCACAGTCGTGCTGGAACAGGAAAGGACCTTCCCCATGTTATTATTATCTTTTATTTATATAGCACCAACAATTTATGCAGCGCTTAATACAATATATATATATTCAAGGGGTATGACAAGAAGAGAATTGACAGACTAAGACAAACCGATACATTAGGTGGAGAGACCCCTCCTCGCAAGCTTACACTCTTGAGGGAATGGGGTGCCAAACATAAGGCACATAGAAAGGGTGAGAGGTAGTGTGGTGGTTGTATCAAGGACAAGGAAGTTCTAGCAGCTAAGATGGTATGCTTCTCTTAAGTGAGTTTTGAGATGTTTCTCGAATGTTGGGAGGGAGGGTGAATCCTGAAGGTTCGGTGGAAGAAGATTCCAGAGATATGGGGCAGCCCGAGTGAAAAGGAAGAGGTGATAAGTGAGGAGGAGAGCCTTAGCCCATGGGAAGAACGTAAGGATCGAGTAGGAGAGTATTTGCAGAAATGTATGGAGCAGTGTTATAGAGGGCCTTATATGTTAGTACCAGGATTTAAAATGTAATTCTAAAGGTAATAGGAAGCCAGTGGAGGGTTTCACAGAGTGGGGAAGCAGAAGAGGAGCGGCATGCAGCGTTTAGGAC
>VKOC01035183.1:0-15203 GCA_009364415.1 Spea multiplicata | reverse complement strand
CAGGATCATTAAATATATGACGTAGAACACACCTCCTATATGGAAAAATAGCTAGAAGTTGGGAGAGGGGTAAACGCCCGGCACCGGAGAATGAGGGGGAGCGGTTGCTGAAAACTTCACGAGCAACCGCTCGGTGCCCCTGCCCGGGACTTAAAGTAAAGCATCAGGTTTTTTTTGTTGTTTTAGCTTTATTTAACATCCTCCATGTTAAATAAAGTTTTAAAAAAACTTTATTTAACATGGAGGATTTAAATAAAGTTAAACAAACAAAAAAAAGAAGTCCCGGGCAGGCGCCCCTGTTGCTACGGTGCCCTGTGCAGCCGCACAGGTCGCACACCCCTAAGGCCGGCCCTGTACATATGCATTAAGTTATGTATTAAATGTGTTACAAGCTAAGCAGTGAGTTATTCTTTGTGTAACCAATACACCATTCATTGAGAAAGTAACAGTCTCTGGAATAGAGAGATGGTTTTAAGCGAACTGACCAAGGAGAAGAGACATGAAGCATGACAGAGAGGGGAGTGATACCTATTACTCTTCTGTGGCTAGTTGCCAAAATCTTTCTGTAAACCAACCAGTCCTCCACACCCTCTCTTCCTGGTGCCTCCTCAAGTCTAAAGTGGGACTTATTTCTGAAGCAATGAAGATTATAGATGGGAGTTGTTACTTTCTCAAGATCTAGAACAGGGCATCTCATTCATAACATTGAGGATGAATGTGTTGGATGCAAACATGCAGACTCCTACTCCTCATATTATGAAAGTGGCCGGTAAAACACTTCACTGATTTTTTTTCTTTTGCAGTTCAAGGCAGCTTTGGCTACAAACAAGACCTCTGTTAATAGTTTCACAAAAAACTACTTAACTTTCGTGACCTCTTTACATATTAAAATATTGGATTAGGTTTCTTTACTAACACTAAGACTGCTAGTTCCCTGCCCATTTTAACCCTATACTTTCCTTGACCTAAGATAAATGTCCTAAAAATACTGTTGGAATCTGAATGTTCCACCACTAAACTATTTCCAGATGGGTTGAGTTGAGATTAAACATTGAATGTGCTGCATAATGCAGGTGATATACCGTATTTGCTAGATTATAAAACAAGGTTTTTTCCGAGCAAATGCTCTGAAAAATACCTCTTGTCTTATAATCAGGGTCGTCTTATAATCAGACCTCAAATAGGTCTGACTAAGATCCAGATCCCCCGCAGCGCTGCAGGGTACCTGGATACTCCTGTGTTATGCCCCCGATTTAACTTACCGGTGCTCCTGACTTCCCGGTGTGTTGTCCGCTGCAGCCGGAAGGAGGTGCCGTTAGCAGCGGGGGTTGTCTGTGTCCATCGCGCAGACCTTCCTCGGCTGTCAGAGAGCAGAGTTCCCCTCACCGGTGCGGGGAATTCTCTCTGACAGTCAGGGAGTGTATGTGTGATCGACGCAGACAACCCCTGCTCCTTCTGGAGGTGCGGTTGCCTACACTAGGGCTGTAACTATTTTCATAATTGATTAGTTGGCCGATTATTATTTCGATTAATCGGATAAAAAATTTACATTTTTCATTTATTTAAAATAAGAAAGTAACGTAGGATGTTAAAAACAAACGGCAGAATAAAAAACTTTGGGTGGGGGGAGTGTTAAATGGGGGGCAAGAGTCATTTCTGAAAGGCAGAGTGCTCTATGAAATGCCTTTTAACCCCCTTAATGCTCTGCCTACAGAAATGCCTTATACCTCCCTATATGCCACTCTGCCCCATAACATGCCTTTTAACCCCTAAATGCCAGAGTGGCATATAGGGGTATAAGGCATTTCTGGGGGCAGATGTGCATAACTGGCAGGTCGGCAAATAAAAGTAAATTAAAAAAAAAATTCTCAATCATAGCTTTTATTAAAAAGAAAATAGTTTACATAGTTTACTTCAATTAACATTTACTAGTAAAACAATTTTCCTATAGGGTCATCTTATATTCAGGCTTTTTATTTTTTCCTAAATTAATGTTCAGATTTAAGGGGGTCGTCTTATAATCGAGCGAATAGGGTAGTATTTAAGACAGTTAACTACATTAGCTATGCATTGCGCAGGGCCATCTCAGTAATTGTTGCTGGAGAGCATTGTTGGATTTCTCCCTCCATAATGCAAATTGTAGTTAGTGAATTAAACTAATGTAATTGGTTACATTAGTATCCTGTGTGATTCTTACTTGGTAAAGATGTGCTTTTGCTTTAAGCACTGTAATTCATTAGAGGTTAAGTATAAAGAGCATTTCTGAAGGGTACACCATCCATTAATAGTGCATTTTGGAGCTTTATGGCCTTTACTGCAAAGAACATACGTTTTGTTGGAACCGTAGCTGATAGGAGACAGGAACTTGTCAGACCTTTTGTATGCCTTCTGTACCTTCACTGGCAAAGGTGGGAAAGAAGTATTTGATTTTAGTAAATTGGCAAAATAACTTTCAAGAAAACAAACAAAAAAAATAATTGTCCAAGTTACATTGTATGTTTTTGCGAAACTACCAAATCTTAGTGTAATAGTAGATGCCTGGAAATTCAAACTAATGGATTTATTTAAAGCACAACACCTATGCTACTATAGAAAAGGTTTCTTTAGAAATGACTTCTTCTGGAGAGATGACATGCCAAGCTGTTAATGATACAAGGATCCTTTAAAAAATTTGAGGACATGCAGTAGTAGGTATAGAAATGGATGGACTAGATTGAACGCATTACATCTGCTGTCTGAAAACTTCTGTACCTAATATGATCATCTATATACGTATAATATCAACATTAATTTCTTCCTCCTGTAGTTCTGGTTTTTCACAATCACAAGTACAAAACTTTCTAAAAATCCAGCTAGCCAATGTAATGCATCACTAGTAAATTAAAATATTTCAGATGATAAGGTGTTACATGACGATAGAGTCTTTTGTTGTTTGCTTTAATATGCTTATTATTGTATCTTCAGGTGGCATCCAAAGCCGGAGTTTACGACATACTAAATCAGCTTGGATTTAGTGAATTTGAGAACCCTGAAGACCAGCCTTTGTGCCGACTGCGTTATCGCTGGCAACAGCAAAACGCTAACACTCTGCCATTCCGTGGAGAGTTTATTTAGAACACAAATGACCGATGGACCAATAAGATGGCCAATTTACATAACAGAGAGCCATTTTGGAGCTTGAGAAGACTGCCTTAAAGATTCAGGATGGAAACAAAAACCTACCACCCAGAATATGCCTAGCGGAATTATTATAATCACTATAAATATGCATGAAAAGTACTGATTACATGGTTGGAGTAGGCAGTTAAGCATTGTATAGTTTCTAACAGGGTTATATCGTTGTTTTCCATTCTACCAAATCTGTTGTCACAATTAAGCTACATACCCTCTATTTTACAACGTTAAAACTGTGTACTGTAGGGTTAAATAATGCAATTATATTCATCGTCATTGCTACGATTGGGTTATTATATCAACCTTTTATTTAGTTTATCCCTCAATGACATGTTAACCTTTCTAAAAGAATGTATATTTAATATTTTTACTTATCTAGGTTGAATATGTTTAGAAAGGGTAGGCCAAACATTCTGAAACGCAGTAAGGCGGCTAGGATTTGTTATGTCACCTAGTCTGCTTGCTGTTGTAGTGTGATTTGCAAATGTGTGAAAGTAATTCTTATTTCATGAAGCAGGAATAGCCTGGCTCTTTAATATGTTTGAAAACTTTGCTCATGAGGAAAAAAAACATAAATGTAACAAAGGTTTTCTAATATAGTTAGGCATAGACTGTATTGTGAAAAATAAGATGGACTAATATACATATATACATACCTAGAAACAGTTTTTAATGAACTATAATAGAGGTTTTGTAGGGGGAGTTTTTTTATTATTTTTATTTTTTGCTTATTGTTGTACAGAAATGTTTAGTGTGTCCATTAGTTCCAGAATGTATGTATGTGTATATATGTATGTGTATATATATATATCCATATCTAATATATATATATATATATATATACACACACATATTCATACACGCATGACTACTACCCAGATGCCACTAATATTAGGTAGTCCAAGTAAAATAATAAATATTTAAATAACTTGATGAATTATGAATTTCTAGAGAAAAAATGCATAGGGATGTGCCTCATATTGTAATTTCCGGTATTGGCATGCACTTCAAGATCATTTGAGGTGAAGCTGAGGAAGAGGAGCACTTTGTCACAAAGCCTACGGTGTTGACGGTGACCCCAAAATTCTGGGAAATGAGGTTAAGAGGACAGTGTATTCGAGATCACAGTGCAGCGGAATAAGGAAAATGTATTATTTTTAAATACATGTAGGTAATTGTATTTTTGTATAGTGCATGTTTTTTTATATTAAATAATGGTGACAACTTCCAAAGAAATGTAAACCATGAGGGACACAGTTGTACCACCTGAAGATAACACATGTGCCATTTATTTTCAAAGTACATTCTTAAATTCAGATATGGACTGGGCTTCGAAGTAATGCTCTGTGTCCTCGTGAAACATTGTTGATGTAACTTACATAGTGGCATATTGTTTAATGTTAGTTCTAGGTTAAGATAATGACCCCACCGCCACAGCGAAGCTTATCCTTGCCCAATCCATGTTGTCTGATTATCAAATTTACATAAACGTTTTTTTAAAGGGGCAAGGAGGGATTTAACAGCTTTTGTTAAGCTTTTTTTCACTTTCAAATTACAGATATATATATTTATATATACATAGGTCTTTGTAAACAGAAAATACATCACACAAAAACACAGAATATGGCACAGATCTATATGAAAACAAATAGCTTCACAATTAGTTTGGATCAAGCAAAGCATTCTATTAGGGGATATGTCAGATCATTTTTATTCATGTTTGAATAAATGTTCCATTTTGGTATATGTGTTTTCTTATTGACTTGTCTGTATATCCAGCTTCATGTGCGAAATAGACTGAATTATGCTGTACAAAGTCTACTAAAAGCATATAAAGTGGCATTACTTTTGTATTTAATAGAGCTACTGGATACACATACAAGAAGGAATGGCAACTTATTATTTCTTTAAATATGCACAGTGCCTTATAGCATTTGCCTACACTGATGTCTGTTAAGTAACAATAAAATGTTTAAGTATCGTATTGCTTTAGACTGAATAAGTTTACTGTAACTTATGAGAAATGTTTAATTTAGAAATATAGGTTATGGGGGAAAAGGTATGGAGATTGGTATGGAGGCCATTATACCTGGTCGCTTACTTTCAAACACCTGTTTGGTCCTTAGAATACTATTGTATTGTCACATATTACAAAGGGTGATCTATATTCTGTATATACACTAGATAAACATACAAAAAACATTAAATAATGTTTAAAGATGCTATGGTATGCTATTGATCTACATTATAGTGAACCCTGGAATGTTTTTCACAAACTGCTGCTGTACAAGGTGTTGTTTTAAAGTGTTAGTGTCAAATAATGCTAGTTGGCCAAATTATTAGAAGACCAATGAGAAAATTCATGTACTGTTGTTTAGTTCTTAAAGAGGAAAATGAAGGGAAAGGGACTCAGAAAAGAGAAACCGGAAGACATCTAAAACATGTGCTTCTCTATGTCCAGGCAAAACTCATTAGCAGTCCATCACCTTTACCCTCAGCTTCTTTAGCAAGGGTCATCTTGGAGGAGTGTTTGGGGTTGTCATGTTGGAATACTGCCCCAGTCTCCTAAGGGAGGGGGGTCATGCTCTGCTTCAGTATGTCACAAGACATGTTGGCATTCATGGTTCCCTCAATGAACTGTAGCTCCTCGGTGCCGGCAGCACTCATGCAGGCCCAGACCATGACATTACCACCACCATGCTTGACTGTAGGCATGACACACTTGTCTTTGTACCCCTCACCTGGCTGCCGCCACACATGCTTGACAAGTTTATCTTGGTCTCATCGGACCACAGGACATGGTTCCAGTAATCCATGTCCTTTGTCTTCAGCAGTTTGCCGGCTTTCTTGTGCATCATCTTAAGAAGAGGCTTCATTCTGGGATGACTGTCATGCAGACCAATTTGATGCAGTGTGCAGCGTATGGTCTGAGCACTAACAGCACTAACCACCCCTTCAACCTGTGCACAACATAACCTCTGGATTTGACGCTGAACACATGCACTCAACTTCTTTGGTCGACCATGGCTATGCCTGTTCTGAGTGGAACCTGTCCTGTGAAACCGCTGTATAGTCTTGCCCATCGTGCTGCAGCTCAGTTTCAGGGTCTTGGCAATCTTCTTATAGCCCTGGCCATCTGTATGCAGAGCAAAAATTCTTTTTTCAGATCCTCAGAGAGTTCTTTGCCATGAGGTGCCATGTTGAACTTCCAGTGACCAGTTTGAGATTTTGTGAGAGTGATTGTCACAACCACCCGCACAATGGCACTCACTGCAGGAGTTATTCTGCCCAAATCGCCTGATACCAAGAGAAGAGCCCTTAGTAGCAGAGAACAAGGACTTAGAGAATCCCAACAGCAAGTAAATAAGGTGAAGGAATCTCCAGACAAACTCCACAGGTAGAAAATAGCTGAAAGGGGTAAACACGGATCAGGTAGTAGTACAAGCCAGAGGGTCAAGACACGGAGCGGGAAGTCAGACAAGCCAAACTGGTACAACGGATCAGGTAGTCGTACAAGCCAGAGGGTCGAGACACGGAGCGGGAAGTCAGACAAGCCAAACTGGTACATGGATATCCAGGCAGAGGTACAGAGTCCAAATCCAAAGAGTAGTCAGGCAGGGAAAGGGTCAATGGCAATGAAGATCAGGAACACAGCAGCAAAAAAAAATAAAGGACCACAATAGGGTGCAGAAGAAACGGATTCTTGGCTTTTTAAAGCCGGCGCCAATCTAAAAACCCCGCCTCCACGGTGACATCATGACCAAGCCTCCAGCCGTCCATTACCGCCCTGATACCAGCCACGCGCCTTAGCCACGCCCCCAGAGTTCCTACAGGCGGCGCCAGGAGAAGAGGTAAGTCCTCTGTCAGGGGAATCCCCAGACTCAACCCCTTGAGTCCCGCGGCGGTACCGGGAACCGTGTGTTCGGGAACCCAGTGTCTGCAAACGGCAATCCACCTGTCAGAGCTGGGAAATCGGGAACCTGGCGTCCGCAAGCGTCGTTCCGCCCACCGGGAGATCGGGTACCTGACATCTGCGGACGGCAGTCCGATCGCCGCCCCTGGGTGCCTGAACCGTGACAGTTATAAAACATCTGCTCCCCATTCACACCTGAGACCTTGTAACACCAATGAGTCACATGACACTGTGTAGTGGGAAATGGCTGAATGGGCCCAATGTGGACATTTCTACTTAGTGGTGTACTTTTGTTGCCACGCTTTAGCCATTAATGGCTGTGTGTTGTACATTTACACTGTTATACAGGCTCACTATTTTACATTGTCACAGAGTGTCATTTCTTAAGCGTTGTCACATAAAAAGCTATCATATATTTAACAAAAGTAACTACATCCTTCACATTTTTGTAGATATGGCTGAGAAGGGCCTCAGGTACCCTGGCTGGGTACACCCGTCAGTTCTTTGTTGCTTCCTCATGGAAACGCAAGCATTAACCGCTCCCAGCAGTAGCCAATACTGGAGAGGAAGGCATCAGGAACCAACACGGTCTCCTCGATGTAATAGCACAGTAGCCCGCGGAGGCGTAGCCGAATACAGTGTTGTAATTGTCCTGAAAAAGACAATGAGTGATCCAGCGAGCCCCTGAAGCATTAGACCAGGGAAGTAACACACACTTTATTGGGGAAAAAACACAGGCTTATATACAGTTCAACAGGGAGAAATGCCATAAATCACATCCACATATGTGCAGACAGTCTGGCACCACACTCAGGCAACCAACCCTCGCCATGTCCGCATACCCTTACGCCGACATTCCCCGGGACAGACCGCAAGATACACTCTGTTACTGTCACTTACACTCTCAGAACCACGCCGGTCAACCTCCTCTCCCCTGGAAGTTCCAGCGGCCGTGAATCTATGGGAGGTTCCTTCTCCGAATGGTTCCTGGTCCGTACCCCACCACCTGTGGTTTAATAGCCTGAAAAGGGTTAGTTGTTGTGGTCGATGGCGTCCGGGATAGGAAGAGTTAAAGTCCGTGGGCAGGACATGTGAAACATGGACAGTGGTGGCACGTGAAGGCGAACTGAGGCACAAACAACAATCACACATATATAAGAATCACAACCAATGAATATTAAAATGGCACTTATTAACCCAGGGTTGTGACAACTGTATATAGCACCAACAATTTACACAATGCTTCTTACAAATATTCAAGGGTATGACAAGACTACTGTAGAATTGAGTAAGACAAACCGATACACTAGGTTGAGAGAGCCCTGCTAGCAAGCTTACAATCTTGACGATGCATATTTACAAAAGGTCTTTTTACTAGTGAGGTACCTCATTGATCAGTAGACATTTCTGATTGACCACGCCAAAAGGCAAGGAATTTAAGATAATTAGAAGACAAGTTTAATGCTGATAAATGTGAAATCATGCAGAAGAGAGGGACTTGGGAGTAATTATTTCTTGAAGGGAGTGGCTAGCCACACTTTGAAATGGCAGCTTAATCTCCTGCAAAGACCCTGCTAGATAATTGCACTTACCCCCACTGAGTCTGCTATGAGCAAATCAAAAAAGCCCTTTGCTGACCAGGCTACACCAAGCTCTAAGACCAGACTAGGCACTTCTTTGCTGAGGGAGTATTTTGCCACCCTAGCATACTTACTGCTGTTTAGGATGATTCCTCATCCAGCCCACCACATGGAAGAAGATACATTTCGGGCCAGGAGAGCTTTGGCCCTAGATGTACTTCTTCAACTGACACGGGAGGACCTCCATGAGATGTTCTGGTCTCTCCCCACAAAGGACGATTTCAGCACCTATTGAAGCACTGATGGTGCGTAAGGGAATGTTGCGAACTGGGGAAGCCATTACTGGACAAACTTGTGACCAGGCTGGAGTCTAGTCTCTATAATCTGACTATAATCTGAGACCCACCGGGTCTAAAGTGTTGCTATCACCTACCAGAGGGGCTATTAACCCCTTAACGACAATCCACAATGACAATGCCCGTACATGTACGTGGTAGCGTTATTTGCCGTTGATCGGCGGCATTGCAGTTTTCCTGGAAGCTTCACAAGTGAGGCTGTCCAGGCAAACAAAAAAAAAGTTTTTCAAACCTTCTGATCACCGACATCGGCGGTTTAAACAACAGACCGGTGATGCAAATCACCGATCTGTTAAACACGCCCCGAGCCCGATGCAAATCGCGTTAGTGTCATTCCAGGCTACCTCCTAATGTAAAATAAATATATATATATAGTTATGTGTAAAAATAATTCTCTACTGTCACGAAAAAAGTGCAAATATATATGTATGTATGTAAAGTCCTACAATTAGGGCTATATCTTCCCAAAAAATTCCCACACGGAAAGAGTTAAAATATTGGCATTATAAATGCCCATAGGGTGCCTAGTTTTAAAAAATGTATGATTTGATGAGGTAAATTGAATTGGCCGGCTTCAAAGATGTCCTCACAGGTGGTCTTTTACCTACCAAATAACCCAACATGTGGGGTATCACTACGCTCAGGAGATGTGACTGAACACATATTGGGGTGTTGTTTGACATGGACATATACCAGGAGCGGTAAATTTATACCTGAAATACGTGTGAAAAAAAATTTTTGGCTACCATAAAGTTTGACAAAGGCTTGTGGTAGAATAGTGCATGGAAAGGGTTAAAATACCAGCATTTGAAATACCTTGGAGTTTTTAAAAATATATGGTTTGATGGGGTAAATTGCATTGGCCGGCTTCAAAGATACCCAAAATGGCACATAGGGGAAAGAATTACAAGATTTGGAGAAATGGTTTTGAAATAGCAAAACGCTACCTGTACTTATTGCCCCATAACGTGCAGAAAAAAGCAAAAAAAACATAAAAACATTGGGTATTTCTAAACTCAGGACAAATAGTAGAATCTATTAAGCAGGTGTTTTCATTAGTTTTTGCAGATCAGTGAAAGCTTTTGTTTAAAAAGTGAGAAAAAGTAATAAGGCACAGCATGTGACAGAATAAAACATGCAGATGGTTCATGACATATTTGGTCTGTGTCCTGTCAGTTTTTTTTGTTTTTTTTTATAAAATGCAAAAACGTAGCTAAACAGCTAAAGTACCAATAACACAAATGTACAAGGGCCTCATACACGTAAGGAGGGAGAGAAAGCAAGGCAGATAATAGAAGCCCGACAGTTGTGGCATACCAGATACTAGAGCCATAGACACATGGCAAAAACTTAGTGGTGCTTAGGCGAGTCAACAAGCGGGAGAGGGTCCCAGTCAAGGAATTTGGAGTCTCTTAGGCTGAAACCCCATGTTACTGCGGGCAAGGCCACAGGGTGGTTGTTAGGGACCAGGAACCAGACGGACACAAAACGTAAAATGCAATCACCTTTATTGTAATGACAATAGTGAACAAAGCCAAATCGTGATCCAAAAGCATATACCAAAAGACAAGCCAGGGTCAGGAACCAAGACGGGTACTCAGACAAGCCGGGGTCAGGAATACAGAGATCAGCGAAGTCAGGAACAAGCCAGGAATCAGGAGCCAGGAGGGACGTCAGAGAAAGCCAGGTCATACACAGGAATTCAGGAACACAGCAATAGCACTTGCAGCCAGAAACAACACAAGGGCAAGGAGGAAGTGAAGTTTAGCTGCTTAAATAGCCAAAAGGGGCTGGCTGTGGGCTGGACAATGGGCTGAGTCACAGGAGTGACAGGAGTGTAGCCATGGCAACCCAGCCAAGCTGTATAGCCTCCAGCAATGCAGCAGAAAAGCAGCTAGACCATAATAGTACCTCCTCCTCAACGACCCCCTCCCCGCGGAGCAGGCCCGGGTTTGAAGGGAAAACGCGAGTGAAAGGCACGAAGGAGAGCGGGAGCATGGACATCTGAGCCTGGAACCCAAGATCTCTCCTCGGGACCGTACCCCTTCCAATGGACCAAATACTGGAGCTTCCCACGGAACCAACGAGAGTCGACTATGGAGCGGAGCTCAAACTCCTCATGGTTGTCTACAGTCACCGAACGGGGGCGAGGAGTGACTGTAGTAAAACGATTACAGACCAGAGGTTTTAACAGTGAGACATGGAACACATTGTGGATGTGCATGTTAGAAGGAAGATCCAGGGCATAGGCCACAGGGTTTACCCGTCGAAGGATACGGAAAGGCCCCACATACCGGGGAGCCAGTTTCTGGGAGGGTACCCGGAGGTGGAGATTTCTGGAGGATAACCAGACCCTCTCCCCGACCTGATAGGAAGGCGCGGGTAGGCGTTTACGATTAGCCTGGAGCTCCTGACACTGTTGTGAGCGTTGAAGTGCCTCCTGAACCTGCACCCATGTGGAACGGATCTGCTGGAGATGATCCTCCAGTGCTGGAATCCCCTGGGAAGTGAAATTATCAGGAATCATGGAGGGCTGATACCCATAATTTACCATGAAAGGGGAGAACCGGGTAGAGGCCGAGACAGCACTATTATGAGCAAATTCCGCCCAGGGTAGCAGATCCGACCAGTTATTTTGGTGGTCCGAGATATAGCACCGCAGGAATTGCTCCAAGCCCTGATTGGCCCTTTCCGCAGCCCCATTAGATTGTGGGTGGTAGGCCGAGGAGAAGGAGAGTTGGATACCCAGTTGCGCACAGAAGGCCTTCCAAAATCTCCAGACGAACTGGCTACCCCGGTCAGAAAGTATGACTTTGGGAACCCCATGTAGCCGATAGATCTCCTTGATAAAAACTGTAGCCAACTCCTTAGCGGAAGGGAGCTTTTTGAATGGTATACAGTGTATCATTTTAGAAAACCAGTCAACCATCATGAGGATAACTGTGTTACCATTAGACAGTGGAAGGTCGACTATGAAATCCATGGCAAGGTGAGACCATGGCCTCTCACCAGTAGGTATGGGTTGGAGAAGGTCCACTGGAAGGTGACGGTGATTTAGTCTGCGCGCAGACTGGACAGGCTGCTACGAAGGCAACAATATCTTTGTTAATTCCTGGCCACCAGAAGAGACGGGAAACCGACCAGAGAAGTTGGTTCCTCCCGGGATGCCCTGCCGATTTAGGATTATGATAGGTGGAAAGTAACTTGGTACGCAGGTTGACGGGTACAAAACATCGCCCTGAGGGGGTTTCAGCAGGTGCATCTACCTGAGCGGCCCGTATTCTGTCCCCGAGGGGAGATGTTATGCTGGTATGTATGGTAGCCAGTACTCGGTCCGGGGGAATAATCGGACTTGGAGGACACTCCTCTTTAGCTTTCGAGAACTGTCTAGAGAGAGCATCGGCCCGGACATTTTTGGTCCCCGGCAGGTATGAGACCACATAATTAAAACGAGATAAAAATAATGCCCAACGGGCCTGCCTCGGAGTTAAGCGTTTAGCCTCGGACAGGTAGGTGAGATTTTTATGATCCGTGAGAATTAGGATTGGTACGGAAGTTCCCTCAAGCAAATGCCTCCATTCTTTGAGAGCCAGTATTATCGCAAGCAACTCACGGTCACCAATTTCATAGTTGCATTCCGCAGCACCTAGCTTCTTGGAGAAGTACCCACATGGGTGCAACTGGCTCTCAGGAGTAGGACGTTGAGACAGGAGGGCGCCTACCCCTGTCTCAGACGCATCGACCTCAAGTACGAATGGAAGTTCGGGTTTCAGGTGTACCAAAACAGGAGCTGCGGCAAAAGCGGCCTTCAATGACTCAAAAGCTTTGATGGCCCCTGGGGACCAAAGAGAGGCATTGCCATCTTTTTTGGTCATGTCCGTAAGAGGCTTAACAATAGAGGAAAAATTCTGAATGAATTTCCTATAATAGTTAGCGAAGCCGAGGAACCGTTGAAGGGAGCGGAGACCTACAGGTCGTGGCCACTCGAGAACAGACGAGAGTTTTTCAGGATCCATAGCGAAACCGACCTCTGAAATTACGTACCCCAGAAAGGTGACCTGCTTGCGGTGGAACTCACACTTCTCTAATTTGCAAAAGAGATTATTCTCTCGTAACCTCTGTAGGACTCGGGCTACATCAGTGTGGTGGCTTTCTATGGAGGTGGAATGGATCAAAATATCATCTAGGTATACCACCACACATTGTTGGAGCATGTCCCTTAGGACATCATTTATGAATTCCTGGAAAACCGCAGGGGCATTGCAGAGACCAAAGGGCATAACTAGGTATTCATAATGCCCGCTCCTGGTGTTAAACGCGGTTTTCCATTCGTGGCCCTCCTTTATCCTTACTAAGTTATACGCCCCTCGCAGGTCGAGCTTTGTAAATACCTTGGACCCTTTTAAGCGATCGAATAACTCGGTAATGAGTGGAATCGGGTAGGCATTTTTAACCGTGATACGATTGAGCCCCCTGTAATCTATACAGGGTCTCAGTTCGCCGCTCTTCTTTTTCACAAAAAAGAATCCGGCCCCAGCAGGGGAAGAGGATTTACGGATGAACCCCCGGGACAGTGCATCCGCAACATACTCCTCCATGGCCTTATTCTCTGCGACAGATAATGGGTAGACTCGACCTCGAGGGGGTATGGCACCAGGTTGCAGCTCAATGGCGCAATCGTACGGGCGGTGAGGTGGGAGCTCACCAGCCCGGCCCTTATCGAATACATCATGAAACTTTTGATACTCCTCAGGCAAGGTAGAGACCGGAGAAGTGGTTAGCACCTTCACTACTCTCCCTAGGCATGTTTTGGAACAATTAGGAGACCATGCCAAGACTTCGGCCCTTACCCAATCAAACACGGGATTATGTTTGCGCAACCATGGATATCCTAAAACCACAGGATAATGAGCAGAGTGTATCACCTGGAGTTGAATAATTTCATGATGGAGAGCCCCAACAGCCATAGACAAAGGAGCGGTTTCATGGGTGACCTGCGGGGGCTGTAACGGTCTGCCATCGATCGCCTCAATGGCAAGTGGAGCAGTCCGAAGCTGCAACGGAATAGAGTGCTTCTGAGCAAAGGTGCGGTCAATAAAAAGGCCCGCTGCCCCCGAGTCAATGAGTGCTTCTGAAATGACAGAAATCTTGCCCCAAGTCAGACCCACCGAGACTAAAGGTTTATCCTTCTGGATATCTGGGGACGCCGAGACGCCACCTAAGGACTGTCCCCTCTGGAGCCTTAGGTGCAGGTGTTTTCCTGGACGTGTAGGGCAAGTTCGCAGCAGGTGCCCTGCTTTACCACAGTAAAGACAGAGACCCTCCCTCCTCCTAAAGGCCCTCTCCTCAACCGAGAGACGGGTAAATCCAAGGTGCATGGGTTCCACAACGCCCGAAGTGTCGAGACCAGGAGACATGGGAGGAGAGGGAGGCATGGGTGGGGATGAAAAGCTCGGGGCTAAACGTATAGGAGGCCTCCGCAGGCACTCCCGGAAGGATGGTCTCTCACGGATTCATGAGTCAATAAGGATACAAAAAGAGACCAATTCCTCCAAATCACTGGGAAGGTCCCGGGCCGCAATCTCATCCTTAAGTATATCTGAGAGCCCATTAGAAAAAGCAGCCACGAGAGCCTCATTATTCCAACCAACCTCAGCAGCCAGGGTACGAAACTCAATAGCATAGTCCGAAACCGTCCTTGTACCCTGCCGAATGGACATTAAACGTTTGGCAGCCGAGGCAGAGCGTGCCGGTACATCAAATACCCGTTTTAGAGACGCAACAAACTCAGGGTAATTGTGTACTAAAGGTTTCTGTGTCTCCCAAAGGGGATTTGCCCATGCCAAGGCCCTGTCTGAGAGTAAAGAAATCACGAGGCCCACCTTACTCCTGTCAGACGGAAAGGCCTGAGGTAACATCTCCAGATAGATACTGACCTGGTTCAGGAAACCTCTGCACAAATTAGGGTCGCCCCCATAACGCTCTGGAAGCGGGGCGGACCCTGTCAAGCCTCTGGCAGTATTAAAATCACCAGTGGCAGATGGAGCGGAAGCAGCAGCAGGTATAGAGGCAGCCTGTGCCGTGGGGACCTGAGCTGGCAGAACCAGATGTGCCGTACGGAGCAACAAGGTCTGGAGAGGTAACGCAAATTGGTCCATGCGCTGGTCTACCTGGTCCAGC
>VKOC01035177.1:0-10693 GCA_009364415.1 Spea multiplicata | reverse complement strand
AGTCTGCTAGTTTACGCAATGTTCCTAGTTCTGTCCCAGGTCCCCCTGCACCGCACAAATCCTATGGATGGGGTTGCCATAAAGCAAGAGGTAAACTAGTACCGCAAAATCAATATGAAAAAAATACTGTTCTATATATTTTGTCAAATTACAGCTATATATACACAAGGCTTTAAAAGCCCATCGTTTTAGATGGAGTGATAAATAATTACCACAAAGTATTATAAAAAAATATAATAAAGAAAAAGGACTATTGATATTGACTATTGAATCAGACATATGATTGAAACCGCCAGAGGTGGCATTTACTCCTGTAGGCTATATATTATTATTATTTTTTTAAATAGCCACGCTAATTCAATCCAGTTGCCAAGGAAACAGTAAGGCCACATCCTTGGATCACGGTGAGCTGTATTTGTGCACGTAGGTAAAAAAATAAATAAATAGGCCCTTTTTACCCAATTATTTAAGAAACATTTATGGATGTTCCAAGCTTTCTTGAATTCCTTTACAGTGTACTGTACTACTTCCACTGAAAGTCTATATCGGGTATCTAAAACGCATTCTTTGTTTCTTGCACTCACCCACTGATTTTGAATCATGCCATCCATTTCATTTTTTAATGTTCCTATTGTGTCTCCCATCATTCTTACAAGGTGCACAAATACATTTGTCGTATATGTTTTGTATCCCTTTGAAGCTTTTCTCTGGTGTTATTCGCTGAAGGGAGAGTTGGGGTTTCTCATTTTACTATTGCTAACACTACCAGATTTCCACTGCTAGAAGGGGTGAGCAGGCACTAGCTTATGAGTAAGCACTTTTGCTTTATGCATTTCACACTATTTTGGTTTTCTCATGCCTTGAATTTTAATGCTGTATGATTGTTAATAAAAGGAATACTTTTTTTTTTTACATCAACTATTACATCATGGAAGGCCTGATATAGGTGTGCTAAAAACATATCTGTATGCTTATCTGTATAAATGTATAATTCAATGTTTAAATGTGACTGAAAAAAATCTCATGGGTTTTACTATACATTAAGAAGGACCAGCCAAGCCTCTTCCTGCAACAGAAGCTCAACGAGGTTGGCTCTTCATAATGTATAGTGATGTCAAGGAGGCGAAACACAGCTTTTGCTTTGTAGCTTGATACCTCTCAGCTAATTTGCAGCTGACAAATTCAGCACAATCGCCACTGTAGCACAGACTCAAGTGCACTTTTCTCATTGCTCCAATAGAAATTCATTTATACATGAGAAAATTCAGGCAACCTTGATTAAGCCTGTCCCAGTGGCTGGCTCTCATGACCACAGTCCTACATCCCAGGGATTGGTTGACTATGCATGGACAATGTCCGTAATAACAGCCTCTGCCCATGCACTAAAAGCCAATTTGGAGTTTTGAAATGCCACAAAACTTACATGCAATGCCGAGCTGTTATGTGACACCTCCATCTACCAACTACACCACGTTCTGCACCAACAGAGCACAACAGAACCGCAGCACCTCCGGATCTGAATGGAGAACTTGTTAAGATGTGCACTGAAATAAACCTTACGTAACAGCAGACAGTGCTGGTCAGAGCACATTTTTAAAAACGGTAGGTTCCCTTTCAAAGGAAGCTTTATAAAATTATATGAAACAAGTTCTATACCACTGTTGGTCCACTACTTATGAAGGAGGCGATTTCCAAAATTGCAGCACATTAGGTATCTTGCAGTTCTCATAGTACACCATTGCTTTAAAGTGTCTTGCCCAGGCCTACAACATAGTATTGGGTCATATTTATACAGATCTTTATTATGTGTTGCACATGTGACAACCTCAGAACCACTGCTGTGTGCTGAGGAGCTCATAATTTCCCAAATATTATGACACGTTCTACCCGTAGAGTATGTTCTACCCCCAAAAAATTCAGCAACTATCACTAAGTCAAGCTCCTGCTGAGTCTAATATACCTGGTACCTTTAGCACATTGTGCTGTGGCATCCCCCCTTAAAGAGATGCCAAATAAATAATAAATTGCTTACCTGTAAAAATAAACTTCAGGCCAGCATACAATCTGGCAGGCAGTCGTCTCAGCTGAAACTGCCACTTTGTGTTAACAACTCAACACGCTGGAGACGGTCCATAATGATTCTGTAAAATCTCACCAAGCTGATCTGCAAGACACATTATCCACTCTGTTAAATCAAAAGGAGGGTCTGCATAATCATGCATGACAATGCAGTTCAAGAACTCAGACAGCCCACAAACAGAAAGCACCGACATATACTGGAAGCCTGAAGATTCATTCAGGTGATCGGCCTTGAGACAATGTCATCTGTGTCTACAGCTTCACTACAAAATACTGACCGCTATTGCAACTTATTTACAGACACTTGAGCAGACTACCATCCAAAAACCCAATACTGTACATAGGAAATTTGTGCATAATAATTTTATTGATTTATCCAGCCCATCATCGTCAACAGCAATGTACAATGTGCAAAAACGACATAAGTAGTGCATCGTATAACAATCTGTTAACAAAAACAAAAAGGTGAAGACAGCCTTGCTCAAATAAGTTTGATGGAGTTTAATCTTTTCATGATATTCCTAATTGTAGCTCCAAATCAAACCACTCTTAAGATTCTGTCAGTTTCCCCCAGAAATGAGAAAAACATAACAAAGAGCAGCAAGATTAAAAAATGCAACAGATATTTAAAAAGCACACTGATTGCCAACATAGAATCTGGTCTTTTAAAAGGACCAGGCTGTTTTTTGGGGGGTTTTGTACACTTCGTCAGAGGCTGTAGTATTTTTGCAGTGCCCAAGTTTATCTGTAATTTCCTTATCTCCTGTTTAGTGTACCCACACAATTTATATATTGTTTTTCAGAACATATATTGTTTTATCATATCATCTAATTTCCAATAAAAAGGAAAAAAAAGCACTTTTCTCACTATTTGAAAAATATTTTACTCCTCTACAAAATCTAATGAAATAAATAAACCCAATTTTTTAGCAAGTTTTCGGTGTTGTTGAGGCATTCAGCTTTAAGGTAGTACAGCAACACCATTTAAGCGAAGAAAGCAATCTTAGATCACTTTCTAAGCTTTAATGCCATGACGTAATTTTAGGTAATTTATTTTTCTTAGCAAATAGGAAGATTTAGCTCCGCGTATCAAGGTCAAGCAGAAAATTATAAAAAATAATCTTCCCCTTAGTGAAAGAAGAAAGCTTTATTAGGATAGGGCTAGTGGGAAAGGACAAGAAAAATGCATTTTCTGTTAACATGTCATTCCAGGAAAAGCTCAGAGGACAGGATCGTGAAAAATACAGTCTTAAGCAACCCTCTGCCAATCTTCCGACAAGGTCTTGTCCAGTCTGTAATTTCTTGCGAAGGTGTGGACTTTCTTCCAGCTATCCAAATCTGATCCACAGAGACTCTGAGTACACTCCCTCCAGCAAACGGTCCCAATCAGCAAATGAGCAAGAATCCTTACAAAGAGGAAACCTTACAGAAAGGGTTCTGCAACCTAGTCCTGGAGTGGGGTATTAACCATGGTGATAGGAAGCTGGTCAGGATGCTTCCACTCTCTGAACTCAGCTGCTGACTCATCTTTAGCTCTCAAACACAAGAAGCATAAAACTTCCATCTGGTCTACTACACATACAGGCTTGGGGTTGCATGAACACATCACTCTTATTTTCCTACACCAGGGCTTATAAACAAGACCATCTTACAAAACCAAGTGTTTTGTATAGAATGGGGATGCAGATAGCCTCTTTAGTCATAACAGATGGTCCCTTATCACAGTACAGGGGTAAAGATTTCCACTGATGGCATTAAACAGACATTTGCATTAGTTTCATATGTTGAGGTTACCCCTTCACAGTAAGTAAATTTACCTAGATGCTCTTAAAAATAACTTTACAAAATCAGTGTCCCCAGCTGAACTATTTTAAGTTTAAAGGTTTGGGATAGAGGCACAGTGTGTACCCCTACTTTTGCAGCCATCCATTTTGTAACACATTCTTATATTTTATCATGGCAGTGAACCGATTGGATGAGGAGGACCCCGCATGGCAGAGTGAGCCAGGCAAACATGAACCAGGAGTAGCCAGGAGAGCTTGAACCGAGAATCAGGTCTGGTAACCAGAAAAAGTGCCAAGCCAAATCAAATCCAGAAGAGTAGTCAAACAAGCCAAGTCAATACCAAACGATCAGAGAAAAGGATCCAAATCAGTAAACAGGAGCGAAGTCAGCAAGCCAGGTCAAACGAATAAATAGTCACAGAAACTCGCACAGGAAAACAGCAGAATACACCAACCAAGGGTGACCCAGAAGAGGAAGTCCAGGTTTAAATAGGGGAAGGTGGAGGCGTGTCCTGCACTAAGAGGTCACCCGAGGTTATAAGAACACGTTACAGATGTAATGTGTAACACGTTTTGACCACACGGTGCTACCCGTTTGCTGACCACGCGGCGAAGACGGCGATCGGGTAGCGGTGGTACTCGCTGCCCGGGAAGCCGCGGGACCGGAGAGACAGGTAAGTCCTTACAGGCAGGTGCTACTCGGCATTTCAACAACAAATCACGTTAATAAATAAATTGTTCCCATTATCCAGCCTCTAATATTTTTTTTTTGTTAGACTTGTGCACACGGCCTAAAACGGTGACGTTTTCATTTTTGGTCCATTCGAGTTTCAAACTTTTTGTTTATGGCTTACGCTTTTGGTTCAGATAAAATTCGGAGGGCTTTTCCCTTTGGAAAAGTCATAAGAGCTAAAAGCAGGAGTTTAGTTGTGTTTATTAGACCCTTTTTTAATGTGGCACAGGGCTGGCCTTTGTGCCATAGACTTCTGCACGCGGCCTGTGTTTGAGCAACCAGAAACACAAAGCCTTGCAATGGCATGAACCATCACTGATTAATTCCCTAGCGTAAGTGATAAAACCAACAAAGTGAGTACATAATAAATAAAATATACAATAAGCTAGTACGCCCTGCGACCTGACCACCAGCCCGGGGAGACAAGAACGCAGAAAGATTGAGACCCCGCTGTGTTGCGGTCCAAAATTGTTTACCACCCCTGACCACTTTTCTCAGGAGCCATTTCTTAAAAGAATTCCCCTGGAGTACCAATATATTTTGGTGTGTATTCACAAAAGCAGAAGTTGCTAGAAATGTTACAAACTTCCTGTTTAATTCATTTTTAATGCTTTTTCATACTCCAACTCCCAATTTGCATTCAGCAAAATTCTATTCCATGAAGCTACATTCCACACACACAGATATGCCATAATACAGGGTCTAAATTGGAATATGCACATTTCAGGTTTTACATATCTATTTACTTGGCCCACGTCTCATTTGAGGTAAGATGGTGATTCCCGTATTTCAATTTAACCCACGAAAACTAGACAACTGAGGGTATCTTTATAGGGGGCATAATGGTGTAAAGTCAGAATTCTTTAAATAGACATGTTAGTGCTGCATAAATTGGGTAAAATCCAAAGAATTCTTTAATCTTCAAGTAAATCGGTTCCAGACAGAGACTAACACCACCAATAGATTGTCCGTTAAGGGGTTAGCTAAGGATTACTTTGTTTGTAATGGACAAGTCAGGGAAATAATGCTACAAGTAGAAGCCATGATTGACAGTGGAATCACACATCCAACTGTAATTGGGGACATCCTATTTGCATCTGGGGTAGGTGTAAGTGTTATAATCATACATATTCCCACCTACACAGACACCACATTTTCTACTCCTCCACCTATGACACCCAGCACACATAAACAATGCGTGGCACCACAGGCAGTTAAGACACCCTTCCAACCAAAACTCACAGATAGAAGTCCAATATTTGTTGAGGTTTCTTGGTCTATGGTGACTTGGACCTTCTTTAGACGAAAATGGGATATTTCCAATTATTACCCTAAATGTGAGAAATTCACACAGACTGGTTCACAACTATATGGACAATGGGGTGTGCATAGGACCAAAAGAGGTGTTGTTGACACAGTTCTTGGAAGTATGGGCGCAGGAATGGGATTTCTTAATGGGGTAGACATACAGACAATATATAGTAAGATCCAGGCTCTAGGATTTGACACAATAAAGGATCTAAATGACCAATCACAGATAAATGATCTACTTCTCAAAATAAGTGAAAGGCATACTCAAACTATAGTAAATATAGATTCACATCTTGTAGAGGTGGTAAAGGAGTTAATTAACAGAGACATCAACACTACCTCAGATCTTTCACTGGGATTGGCATGCACCCAGGCACAGAGTGAGTTGTCAACTAATTTTAAAATCTTGATGCAGACAATGTCAAACGGTCATGTACCTCTAATGTTTTCAAATGTTGGATCTGGTTTAACAAAATTTGCTATAGATAATATGAAGATATGGGTAAATGATTGGCATGGATGTAATGAAACCTTGTGCATAGCATCATCGCTCATTCCTGTATCAGGGGTTAAAACTGAGATTCAGAAACTGGTTTACTCAAGAGGAATCCCATTGTGTTGGGAGCCATCTGTTGTCCTTGGAGATTAATAGTTGACTTATATTTATTACAGTTAGTATTTTATTTTTATAATTTAAAAAAATTCAAAGTGAATGAACAGAAGAAAAAATTTAATCCAATCAATATTTGGTGTGACCACCCTCTACAGCATTATGCTAGGTACACTCACATGAACTCAGGGATTTAGTACGCATATAGTTACTGTATGATTAATCAATTAATACCAAACATGTTGAAACACAACTATTAACTGAAAACAGCTACATAGAAGGTAGAAAGCTGGGCGAGGAACAGTCAAATTCACTAAATAAGCTGAGATTGCTGAAGACAATTTAATTTCAAAAGTCATACACCATGGCTAAACTGAGTGCAGCAAAAAGACACAAGGTAGTTACACCCCAGGCAGAAATTTCAGGGCAGGAAGGGATTTCCAGATATTCTGTCGAAGGACAAAGAAATGGGCAACGTGACCGTAGACACTGTGGTCAGCCAAGGAAATGTAATGCACCAGGCTTCCACTGTTCCGGGAAGGTTTTCCATACGATTTTGGAGTGTTCCTGAGGAAATTTGTGAGGTCGGGCACTGATGTTGGACGAGAAGGCCTGGCTTGTAATCTTTGTTTCAGTTCATACCAAACGTGTTTGATGGGGTTGAGGTCAGGGCTCTGTGCAGGCTAGTCAAGTTCTTCCACACCAACCTCATCCAGCCACGGAGAGAGCGAGAGCGAAGTATTCCTGCTCCTTTCTTTCTACGCACACCTTCTCCTCTAATTGGAGGAATGGGGGAGAGGCTTGGAGTCCTTCTGCAAAAGGGCAGAAGCTTGTCCCCCATTCCTCCAATTAGAGGAGAAGGTGTGCGTAGAGGCTCTGTCAGAAGTGCTTCCAGGTTAACAGAGCTGATACCATGGAGAAATGGATGAAGTAAGAAGATAAAAGAACAAGAAGAGGCATGAGTAGAAGCAGAGCTGAGGAAAAGGTGACGTACATGGAAGTGGTCAGTGGAAAAGGTAGGGAGACATTGAGAGAGAGCCTGAGTAAGAGTGAGAGATTAAAATGTTCTTCAAAATGGTACCAAACTAAGGGTGTGGCCTCAAATCTGTACAAAATTGGGTTGTAATTTTTCAGTATAAAATTATGGGGTAATCTGAATTGGGTTGTAATTAAGAACATATTGCTGCTGTTGCCCTTTTTGTAGGCAGAAAAGAAAAAGAAAACGAGTGAGAGAAGCTAAAAAAAAAAATTACCTGCAATGATTTAGGATTTTAAGAAGTGATTTTGACATCTGTGACCACCTACTAAATTTGAGGGGGGGAAAAGTGACACAGACCCTATAATATCTGCCCTATAACAGCCACAATAGATGAAAATCCTAGGCATATTCAGTAGTTTCAAAATCAGGTCAAGTTAATGAATATACTTTTAAGTACTTTTTCCCCTTTGGCTCTAGCTGCGTGTTATTTATGAGTGTGTAAATAAAGTAATATAATATATTAAAAAAAAACAGAAACTTGCTGCTGTCCTGCAGTATTGGTTCTTAAGGAGTTTAGCTTAATATGTACAGATACAATGTGCCAGATAAATGTGTTCCTGGAAAGTAGTTACCGATAAAATACAGCAAAAGAATAGCTAGGATTTCTAATGATTACTGCATTTACATTGGCAGTAAGACACTGAATTTAATGGGGACCTGATAATATATGGTAATTAAATATTTCAAGTAAGAAAATCATTAAAATTGATGGGGTGAAAATGCATGACTTCCACAGGGAATATCCAAAAAGGCTATTTAACTTAAAACATTAAAAACTTTGTTTGAATTAATTTATTCATTTTTAGAATAGATACATGACTCAAGCATGTTCACAGGAAATCCAATAAGACAGGCCACATAGACATTATACATTAACACTTGCTTAACAATTTCAATGTATCCAATATTAAATGTCATACATTTCAAAAGACATTAAACTCGTCTTGTCTTTGTATTGGTGTTACCAAGTTGAATAGCATGTCTTAAAAATTACATAAAACTTTTCAATGTACAAATTAAAAGGTTTTACAAATTTCACACCTCAAGTAAAACAGTTTGTATAAAACACACATGGAATACAGTTGTACTATAGTAGTTGATGTGGACCAGTAATATGTAGAAGTGAGCGTTGAGATGTAAGAAATCCATGAACAATTGGGCCATCTAGTCTGCCCATATTTCCTCATGTAGAGACTCAAAATTGAAGATCTAGTTTTAGATTCACAAAAAGCCATACACCTTTGACCCTCTGGTTTTAAGTTATGGTCTTTTTCTCCTGGTTTGAAATAAACCTGCCTCTTGTACTGGTGTTAAATCACCTTAAGTATCTAAATGTTTCTATAAAATATCCTAACTCGACTCACACCAGACCTTCTGAAATATCGCCAATAAAAATATGGGTCCTAATTCCTGAGGTACCCCTACTAGTACACCAAACACTTCAACTAACTAACAAGTCTCCTGAGAGGGACAGTCACTGAAACCTACATAGCTGTATCTACTATTAATATAGTAATAGTACTTTTTTTGACTGGGTCGCTAAAATAGTCTATTAGGTTAGTATGAAAAGATCTGCTTGCCTAAACCTGTGTTGTCTCTGACCTTTTGAAACACATGTCCAGATAGTTAACAGTTGTTTCCTATAACATGGTTTCAATTAATTCGCCAACTATTGACATAAGGCTTACCGGTTTATAGCTGGTTGGGTATTCCTACTACCTTTTTTGTGAAGTGCTACTACAATTGGCTTCTAATTTTCTTGATCTACTGCTGTCAATAATGAATGGCTGAATAAGTCTTTTATTGATTCTACCTTGGTCAAGTATTTGTTTGCCCCACCCCCAGCATTCCCTAGCATGCAATCACACCCACTACCTCAACAGCAAAATAAAACAAAAAGTTGTCAGTGCATTCTTCCCTCCTTCTGTCCGGTGAGATGCCCTCCAGCCACACCCACAAGATAGGAGCGCAAGACTATGCCAATCACATAGCAAATGAGTGGTGCTGGTTCTGTGAGTGACCTGAAAAAGGGCGTGCGAGTTATGATCAGGACTGGCCTTAGGTGTTCAGGGGCCCTGTACGGGCCACTCTTTCGTCACCCGTGAAGTATGTTTAAAATAAATAAAGGCTCCAGGTACTCAAGGGTTCCAGGTCAGGCCGATTTATTGAAGGACAAGGGCAACAATGTTTCGACCTCACAATGAGGTCTTTATCAAGATTATGAAGAAGTATGTTTGTCACCTCCTTCACTGTGGAATGCCTCTATTTTTCTTGTTCATGTAGTGTCAAATAAACACTTAGAAGCACAGCAGTGCTAGTATAGATCAACTGAATAAAAACATACAAACTCTATACTTGCAGATTTAGCGTAAAAAAATAAATATAAAACATATCACTGAACGCATAGATCAACTAAAAATAACATGTCAACTTAGCACTGAAGATATAATTCAAACAAATAATGCATGAAAACCCCAAATTGCAGACATATATCACAGGTTACACACACACATAAGACCTGCCCCAGAACCCAGATTGCACATTTTCCTCCAACAGTATATCTGTGCCATCTTCGGCCCCAAACAGCCTATCTGTGCCGCTGTTGCCGCCACACTCACCACTTTATTAGGTACACCTTGCTAGTGCCGGGTTGGACCCCCTTTTAGCCTTCAGAACTGCCTTCATTCTTCTACAAGGTGCTGGAAACATGCCTCAGAGATTTTGGTCTATATGAACTTGGTGGCATCACACAGTAACTGCAGATTTGTCGGCTGCACATCCATGATTTCAATCTTAAATGATGTTCAACTGGTACTAAGGTGCCAAGAAAATGCCCCCCACACCATTACACCACTACCTACAGCCTGAACCGTAGATACAAGGCAGGATAGATCCATGCATTCATTCAGAACAGTCTGATCCAGCCATCTGAATGTTGCAGCTGAAATCGAGACTCATCAAACCAGGCAACATTCTTCCAGTCTTCCATTCTCCCATTTTGGTCAGCCTGTGCGAATTGTAGCCTCAGTATCTGTTCTTAGCCGACAGGAGTGGCACCCAGTGTGGCCTTCTGCTACTGTAGCTCATCTGCTTCAAGGTTCAACATGTTGTGTGTTCAGAGATGGTATTCTGCATAC